>CAUYRT010092060.1:0-57046 GCA_963574885.1 Lepilemur ruficaudatus | reverse complement strand
CAGCCTGAGCAAGAGCGAGACCCCGTCTCTACTATAAATAGAAAGAAATTAATTGGCCAACTAAAGATATATATAGAAAAAATTAGCCGGGCATGGTGGCGCATGCCTGTAGTCCCAGCTACTCGGGAGGCTGAGGCAGAAAGATTTCTTGAGCCCAGGAGTTTGAGGTTGCTGTGAGCTAGGCCGACGCCACGGCACTCACTCTAGCCCGGGCAACAGAGTGAGACTTTGTCTCAAAAAAAAAAAAAAAAACAGAAAAGTTAGCTGGGCATGGTGCCCACCTAGTAGTCCCAGCTACTCGGGAGGCTGAGGCAAGAGGATTCCTTGAGTCCAGGAGTCTGAGGTTGCAGTGAGCTAGGCTGACGCCACGGTACTCTAGCCCAAGCGACAGAGCAAGAGCCTGTCTCAAAAAAAGAGTAAAAAAAAATGGAATGAATCAGAATGCTAAAATCCCTTCATATTCAGATAAGTGAGATTCTTATAATTCTGTGGGTTGTCATAGCATATCCATTAAATTGTAAGAACAAAATCTGAATAACGTTATCAACATTTTCAAAAAACAGTGTTATATGAAAAAAAAATGTTATAGGAAAGATCCCATTCAAACCAGGAAAAAGAGCTGTAAAATGCCAGTAATAAATTTAGCAAGCCATGTGAAAGGACTGTATAAAGAAAAGCATAAAGATGTATGGAAGGCCCTAAAACAAGGGCTGACGGGAGGGACACCATGTCTGTGCATATGAAGTCATAGTTAGAAAGATGTTCACCTTCTCAAATTGCTCCACAGGGTCCCTGCTGCTCCAGCCAAAGTTCTAAAGAGATTTTGTTTTGGAACATTGACACATTGATCCCAAATTTTATCTGGAAGAGTAAAGGAATATACACTGCCAAGAACTCATTTAAAAAGGAATATAATTAGGGGAGCCTTGCCCAAACACACACAGAAACACATTCTAAAACTAGAGTAATCACACAGTGTGATGCTGGTAACTGGTTCAGGAATAGAGGGAAGGACCAATGGAACAGAAGAGGCCAGAAAACAAATTACAGATATAAGTTTAATAGAGGATAAAGGGGGCACTTCAGGAGAGAAGACAAAAAAATAATGCATTTCTTAATAAGTTATTTTTAGAGCCATTAACTGTCCATTTGGAAAAAGTTATATCAGTTTGTATTTGGTGCTGTACCAAATTACGGCCTAGCCAACAATTCCTAAGTATCTTCCGACCGTGGCTCTCAACCTTGACTGCTTTTAGGAGCCACCCAGAAACCTTTTAAAAGTAATACAGTTGTGTCTAAATCCTACTCTCAGGAACTCTGATTTCATTTGGTCTAGGATAGAGTCCAGGGGTTGATATTCTTAAAAAGCACCGCAGCTAAGCTAGATCAAGACCACTGGCTGTATATCAGAAGAACTTCTGCTCTCTAGAGTTCAACATCTTAATGAGACACAAAATCTTCATGGGTCTAACACAAGGTAGACCGTGATGCATGATGTGAGAACATTTCAAACAAGAGCCCATGGGCACATGGAAGAGGAAGGTGTCTGTCTGGGAAGGCTTGGGGACCTAGGGGATGGGATTTTGTTGAGCCTAGATCTTGAAATTTACCTAAGACTTGGGCATGATGGGAAGGAAGATACCCAGGCAGAGGGAAAAAAGGATCATTTGAAACTTTATTAGTAGTAATTATAGTTAGTAATTATTTAATTTTCCTCCCAGAACTTCTCATATGACTATCTAAGTATATATGTCTCCTATATTATTTCTACTTGCAGTCATAGTTTTGTAACAGATGATTTTATCACATTGCATATGAAACGGATATAATCATGTGTTTAGCATGCTTCTAGACAAAGCTGTTTCCTCCAGCCCAGGGGTAAGGCAGAAAAGGGTGTCTTCCCTTAACTCCCAGGAACGCACTGCAAACAACCTACCATATACAAAAGAGTGAACTGAACCCACCTTATTCAGGAAATTTCAATTGAAAAGCCTTCTTTAAATTACCCAGCCAATTAGGGAAGAGGGTGATGAAAACTTTTGCCAAGAGTATTTCAAATAGGCAGACCCCACTTCCCAAATTCAATTATTGTATTACCAATTCATTTCATTCTGTGATTGTTATTCTACATGATGATAACATAACTTTCTGTGAAACAAAAACTGAAGCACTCTACATCCACCATCCATTTGTCCCTCCCAGACTAGCAGATATGAAAGTTTATGGCTGGGCAAGTCAACCAGAGATGTGTCTGTTTTCTTGAGACATTTCTAACCTTACTCAATTGATTCCAAGGTTGAAGTGTTTCCTTAGCAGGCAACATGCAACTCTTTGAAAGACAATTGGTTGTAAGCATTGGAGAGAAATGGTATGGTTTCCCTAAAGTTCAGTGAGCCAGGACTTGAATACGTTTGTTAGAAAGATGCTAATGTGGTAACTGCCATGTGATGTGGATAGTTGCTTCTAACTTTCCGGGGTGACAACAGAGTCAGAAAGGAGGGACGCCTAGTACAGAGCTTCAGCCAGCATCAGGTTGTGGTTCTCTGCAGTCTCAGCAACAGCATCCAGAGCATTTTATAATCTTCTTACTAATATTCAATGCATCACCACTAGAAAAGAGAATGCAAGCTATCCTTACACCCTTTTTTAAAAAACGAAGTTGAAGTACAGAGTTAAAAAATTTGTTCTACTCGGTTCCAGGAAACAATGGGGGGGAAACCCCTTCTTTGCTCATCACCAGGCAGGCTCCTGCCTCCCCTCAGGGTGAACAGATCCTCTGCCCTGTCAGCTGACTCACTCTCACACCCTAGCTAGAGGACACACTGAGTCACAGTTTCATTAGCTTTCATTCACTAGGATTACACTTGTGGAAATTCAGAAATGGGAGTTCTAAGAACTGAGCAGGAGAAGGGAAAGAATGTAGGTAAACTTCAAAAGGACGCAGTTTATAGCATCCACCATTCAAAAAACCATTAAAAGATACAAAGAGAAAGGAGCATCTGCCCTTGGGGACTACATGAGTTCCAGGGAGGAAAGAGGGGAGGGGAGGCCTGGCCCACTGCCATCCATCACACCCAACACAGTGCTAGGAGAGAGCTGCCGATGACCAGGGAACAACCAGGGTGTGCAGGAATGTGGGGTGTGCAGCAATGTGGGAGGGCCATATGGAAAGATGGTAAGTTCTGAAAAGTACAAAGAAATGTAAATCATTTCTGACCTCAAGAGGCTTACAGTCTACCTTAAGACAGCAAAGCAAGATGACATATAACTCAGAAGGAGATAAGTAGCTCTATGACAAGAAGGAGGAAACAATCTCTATGAGCTAAATCAAAGGTTTCCAGGAAATGAGCCTTTAGTTAGGCCTCTAGGGATTTAGATAAATGGCAAGAAGGGGAAGGGAAGTCTAGTCATGGAAAAGGCCTGACCAGGAGTGTATTCCAGGCGAAGAATGACATGACAATAAGCTCATTCATTCACTCGTTGAGTCAATCGGTATTTACTGAGGACCTGTCGTGAACAAGCACTGTGCTAGGACCTAACAGCAGAGACAAAGCATTCAGGCGGCCCTCACGGAGTTCACATATGTCAGGACTACTGGAAAACAGAGTTGGACAGAGGCAACCTGCCCATAGGTTTAACGGAGACAGTAGTGCATTTGGGATGCACTTTAGAATGTTCCCAGTAGGAACTGGGAGTTTTTAAGAGTGACAGGTGCACAGCCAGGAAGATGATTCGGGCCATGCTGTTTCTGTGAATTACAGGGGGGAGACGAGTGAAGACCACTTAAAAAAAAGACTCTTGTGATGGTCCCAGTGTAAGACGGTGCTGATTCAGGCTGGAGTGACAGCTGTGGAAAGACAGGGAGTGCCTGGGAAGATACACTCACAGGGTCTGGGAACCAAAAGGAGTCCAGCAGGGAGAAGAACAGACAGGGACACGACTGTCTCCAGCACAGATGCCTGGGGGAATTCTAAAAGGAAAACCAGTGAGGAGGAAAAGGTAAAGTGTACTTTCTCCGGGTAAGGATTGGAGTGTTCTGGAGGCTGGGCTCACTTCAAAGCGTTTCTCTATTTTCATGCTACTGATATTCCCCACTCTGGATCTCCTTCTCCCTTCTCTGGCCTGACAAAAGCTGTTCTCAGTCTCTGCGGGAGATCTGATAGACTAGCTCAGAGGGATCAGCAGTGGTAGAAAGTGTGGCAGCAACAGCAGCCACGGAGGAGACACCCTGGGTCGAGAGCTGTCCTAGCACGCCGCAGACAACCAACTATTCTGTGCCTCTGCCTAGGGACAGCTTGACTCCAGAATTGTCTAAGAGAAAATTGTCCCTCAGTGCCCTTTAATTTTTGCCTGAGCAGGATGATTAGTTAGTTGCATCCTTGGAAGCTTGGGATATTTGGCTTCATCCCTGTCCTCAGAAGATGATACCCTGAGAGCAACCACCAGACTTCCTCTGGACACACACCTGGACCCCGGTGTTCCTGTGCACTAGTACTTTGCAATCACCTAGAGACCTTGTTCAAATGCAGATTCAGAATCAGTAGGTCTAGGGTGGGCCTGAAGTTCTGTGTTTCTAATAATATCGCAGCATGTCCAGGGCATTAGACCATGGACCCACAACTTGAACATGTACGTGTCCAGGGACAGACAGCTCCTCTCCAAAGCAGACCTTAGATTCAGGTCACCCAGAAGTTATATCCCTCCTCTGCCACTTTTCAGATGGGTGAACTTGAACAGGGTACCTAAATCGCTTATTGTTTCCTTGTCTATAAACCAGGCAAAATAATAATAGCTACCTCAAAGGAGACAAAAATGCTGGACAGTTCAGAGTGGGTTCTCAGTAATTGTTAGTTCCAATACCAGATTCTCTTTTTTTCAATGGCGTGGAAATCTGTTAAATTCACAGAAGCATACCCAACCCCTTCAAAGGCTCTCTGGTCTCTGTGGGAGTTACTGAGAATGCAAAGCACAGAACACCCTCGGAAACCGAAAGAGCTGCTGAAAACTCTTCATTGCCGTGTAATCCTGTATAATCACAACCGCTTCCCAAAATAGCTTTATCCTGTATTTGTCTGAGTGATTTATAACATTAAGATCTATCGCATGATTTCCCAGCTCTGAAATTCCCCCAAACTCCAGCCTGCAGGGAAAAAGCAAGCATTTCTTTTATAAGGCAGCCAGCACACCGAGATCTCACCAACCACCTTCACGTTTCCCCTTCCCCAAAGTCAGATTCCACCCCGCATTAAGAACTACTGCCCTAGCTCATCATAAAGGTCTTTGATCTAAACTATCTCGTTTATACTAAAAGTATAAAAATGCATGTACTACATGAACCAAAATAGTCTTATACTTGGAATTCTTTGTCATAGGTGAAGAAATAAACCTTCGCTCTATGTCCACATTCTGAAAAGCAAACCGCAGCTCTGTAAATGTGCATTTTTTGTCTGGCTACATATCCTCATTCTCTTGCACACATTACTCTTTTAACCCCCAAAGCTAAAGCATGTGAACATAAATGTCATCATAAATATCAGGCTCCAGAATAATCTATAGTTGATGTGTACAGGAAGGTAAAGAGTACATATATTTATTTATCTTTTTATATTCTGGTTTCTCTTCAAATCGTATAAATCTTTCGCCTTTTAAAATTCTCTCCCTTTCTCTTACTTTCTCCATCACACACTAAGGAAAACCCCTGTTTAGAGGAAGCCACACCTACCACTAAAGGGCTCAACCTACCTTTCAAAAAAAACATTAAGGGCAAACTTTAAGAGCAATTCAAAGCCAAAGGAAATGCCAAGACATTCAAAAAAGTTCTTCTCGTAATGCAAATGAGGCTGTAGGGCTTTGTGAGGAGCAGAATAAACAAAACAATTAAGCCATTAGCAAGTCTCCTTTGAGACTAACTGGCCTTCGGAGGCTAGCAATGCCAGATCCCACTTGGGCAGGTGAGTGGTTAGCCTGCTTCAGGAAAAACAAAGGCAGGAAATTCTTCCCTTTAAAACCAGGACAGATGTAAACGTAGTCAGGAAATTTTACATTCTGAAAATCCATATAGCTGAACAGGGAAAACCTTCTTAGACTATCTGTTAATCTGGCAGTGATCTTTCGTATCAGCAAAAACAACTAACCACTCCTCCCCTAACTCGGGGTCACAGGTCAAAGTGGCTTCCGCTGGCAGAACTTGCTAGAATAGGCTGTCACCTCCATGCCAGGTGGGCACCTGATTTGAAATGGCTCCATCCAAAATTGGGAGCTTTTGAGTTAAAAGGGCCCTGGTGAATTTTGTTTCCATTTCTGCCTGTTAAGAGCAGCACCACCTCTTGGGGGGACAAGTCAGGACTGGTTGTGTGGCCTCAACCCGGCCTCTCAGTTGGAAAGGAGTGAGAGACAGATGTAGAAGCCATCCCAGCCCACCCAGCTTCCGTCTGCAGTCACTGCCTCCTGCAGGAGCGCCAGCGGACCACTGTTATCCTGTTCTATTCAAGGAAAACTCAAAAGGAAGCCCCAGTGGTTTTATGTTACAGGGGCTATTTTTATCTTTGAAAAACATGTCCAGTTTACAATTAGGTGTCACTTGAATCCACTGACTTTCATCCATCACTCATTCACTGAAGGCTGCTGTTGCTGCCACCACGTTGAACTGGAAGGTTTTCAGCCCTCCCTTGTACATTTGGTCTAGTGGGGAACAGAATGGTTCAGTTCAGCAAAGTTGCCAATTCTACCCCATGCCAGAAAGTGTGCTGGTGATGGAGATACCAAAACACAAAGATGAGCCAGGAGCATGACACAGTGTCCCCCGAACTTCAGGAATTCACAGCCAAGCAGGACAGAACAATGAACAAAAATGTAATGAATTAATATCACTTGAAAACTTGCGATTGGCAGGAGGACCCCAATTTACCTTGCCTGCCTCAACTCTTCCATTCCTTGTCTACAAGCCACTCAACATTCCTCACTCCAAATATTCCAACTGGTGATCATATATATCTTTCCAGATCCCACAGGTTTCCTGGACTACTCCCCTCTTCTCTCCTCCTGCTCACATTGGAGGCCATTTCTTTTATCTGCAGACCTTAGAACACCTCTTCCAGCCACCTGGAGCCAGGCACGGAAAACATACTCCAAGAAGTGCAAATCCGCCAACTTTTTTACCTGATGAGTTCCAGTACAAAGATTTCATGAGGACAGTTTGACATTACCCATCTTTGGATTACCTTTAAATATCTGAATTCAACCAGTCCTCCAAAACTACATGCAACGTAAAAGCACATGGTCCAAGTGCTGCAAAATCTCACGTCAATTCTTTCGATTACTTTCCCCATCTATTATCTTTGCCTATTTCTTAAATACACTTAAAAACACTTAGGGAGATCACGGGCAACATATACAACAGATTCTGTTTTCCAGGAGGACGATCTGTCTTCATTGATTTCCTAAACAACTGGCGGGGGGAAGGTGCGTTCCAACATTTTAGTGGCTGCTGAGTGAAGACAAGCACCAGGCCGGCAGCCTGCTCTCCACTGCCTTCTGTGGATGCACAACTCAGGAGCTCTTTTAACTGTCTTTATCCCTCTTGTCTCTGTCCTCACTATTCCATCTTTCCAAAGGGTAGTCCATCAAAGTGAGGAGTGACACCCACACATCATACAACTTCATCATTTCCGTGAAAATCAAAGGCTCAGCAACATTGGACTCACAAGGTGCTGTCATCAATTCATGCCCCTGTGTTTCATTCCATTATCTGAGTAACCAAGAGCAGCGGTTTATTGGAGTGGACTTTAAGAATGCCCCGCTGTATCCCTGGTTCTGCACCCTACTTTTGTCCTGCGAGGTCAAGACCTGGGGGCAGGTTTCAAGAATGTATACTCACACACAGCAGAAGGAAATACAGGCATTTTCCCCCACTAAGCTTTAAAATAGTATCACATACCCACTAGAGCAAGTCCCAAAACAATGGTGGGGGGAGGGGGGAGGTTGGGATACAGACCTGAAGGAGAAAGGGCTCAACCTGAAAAGCAACTGGTGAGAAGGGAAGATACAATGTGCATAAACCATCACAAGATCTTTGCAGATAAAGTGTCGTGAGATGTTGAATAAGGGATAACCTTCAACTATGAGACTCAAGAAGGTGGCATTGGGGCCAGCCCAAAAGAAGAATTAGACCACTGGGATGGGAAAGGGAAGGGAATTGATTCCAGCCAGACACGAGCGGAGGGTGAAAAACATCCAACCCTATAAAGGGAACACCAAGTGGTTGAATTTGATCAGACGATCTCGGTGAGAGACAAAGTAAAAGGTAGGTTGAAGCCACACTGCAGAGGTGGAACCCATAGACTTGGCAAGTGGTGGAATGTTGCCATTCACTACATCTTATATTGGAGTATATAAAATATACCTTTGCCACTGACACTTAAATGCAAAGGCTGCAAAAACCGGAAGACTCTGATCCATAACCCCAAACAAAAAGGACAATGCCTCCTTGTGTCTGCAGAGCAGACAAAGCTTGACACAGTAGCCAGCACCTTTGCTTGCAGAGGTGCTAAGCAGGGCTGGTGGGAGGAGGAGGATTAAGTGAGCTTGAGGGAGGGGGAGGAGGGAGCTGCCCTTTGTTTGGTGGCCTTCATTATGTTTCCTCGCTGCTGAGCAGGTGCAAACTATTTTTCCTGCCTTCTCCAGCCCTCCTCATCCCTCCCCAGTCCAGAAGGCCACTTCAGGGAGAGGATGAGCAAAAGGCCTTGTGGAAAAAGGAAAAAGCATTAGCAGGAGGATGTGGTTGGGGTGTGGGTGAGAGAAAGAGCTGGAAGCAAGAAGCTATCCCAGTTTTTCTACACCCCAAGCCCTCGTCCTGAGTAATAGAAACAAAGCACAGAAATCTGCTCCAGAGTCCAGTAATTGAAGCCTAGCAATTCCCTTCTGTGCGCCCTCAATTAGGAAATATTAATTTTCTAATTAACATCAATGGATCCTCACCAGGGAAATAACGGGCTTTCAATTATTTACATAAAGTCAAAACTTTATGCCCCTGATTTATATTTGAAGTCTGCATTGGACACATTTCTCTCTGTGACCACAGGAGAATATAAAAACTTAAATCCAGGACCCATGTTGTGACTCTATTTTTATGCTTTATTATTATTATGAAAAATCAAGTTAGTTGTCAGCAAACGATACCTACCATTGCCTCACATCGATGTGTCTTATTAGCTTAGCATCTGAGAATCATACAAAAATTATTTTAACTTACCGCTTTCAACCTCCCTTTCTCTCTAATGCTTGATTATGTTTGATTTTCAAATATTTCCAGTAAGGCAGGTTTCGGACCAGGATTACCAGACTGTAGGTCAGGAGACTTGTATTCTGGGGACATTTCTGCTATTAACTTGCCAGAAACCTAAGGATCTAGGTCAGGATACTTAAATTCTCTGGACCTTGGAGGTCATTTGGGGAGGCCCTACAAGGCAACAGACCACTTTGGGATTTATAAATCTTCTTCCCAGGAAAAAAAATACATATGAATGGACATGGGCACAAACAATTGCCTAGACCTTCCCCTCAAGTGATCTCTAGGGTATTTCTCATTTTGATATTTTATATTTAAAGGTGTCTGATCATTGAAAGAAACAAGTATTATTTTTACAGCCATTACCATGATACAGGTACATATGAGGAGGAGTGAAGACACTAATATTGATGAACTCACTCTAGCAATCATAGCTAAAGGCAGTGCCTGAGTAGAGCTAGGATTGTAGGGTGGGAGAGCCCCACTGTCCTGCACACTAAAACTGTGGATGCCAAGATCTCACTGCCAGATCCTCCTGTGGACCACATGGGGCCAAGCTTGAAGAAGTCCCCTCGGTGACTGGCAACAAAGCCTGCCCATTAAAAGCCTGTCGAGGTGGCTCACGCCTGTAATCCTAACACTCTGGGAGGCGAAGGCGGGAGGATCGCTTGAACTCAGGAGTTCAAGACCAGCCTGAGCAAGAGTGAGACACGTCTCTAATAAAAATAGAAAAAATTAGCCAGGCTTGGTGGTGTGTGCCTGTAGTCCCAGCTACTCGGGAGGCTGAGGCCAGAGGATCACTTGAGCTCAGGAGTTTGAGGTTGCAGTGAGCTTTGATCACATCACTGCACTCTAGCTGGTGTGACAGAGCAAGACTCTAATAAAAAAAAAAAACCCAAAAAGCGAAAGGAACACTACTTGCTTTGGGTTCTCTAAGACATACCTCTTCTTCCAGTCCAAAGAACAGTTAGTGTCAAGTTTTATTTTATGTAAAAGCCAATATAATATGGCAGTATTTTGAAGCAATATTTGCTTCAAAATAAGCCAGAGGAAGATGAGAATAGAAAAAAGATTGGCCATGGGTTGTCCATTGTTGAATTTGGGGAATTAGTTTTTTCTCACTTGTATAGTTTTAAATTTTCCACAGAGAGAGAGAGTCAAAGCGCAAGATCTGTAGGTTAACAGATTTACTGAGTCCTGTGCACAAAGCTAAACGAACCCTACTCAATTCACATCTTGTTGAGGGGCCCCCAGATAGCAAAATCTGTGGCTCACAGAATATGGAATTGACACAGGGTTATTTTGGGAACCATCCTCCGGTCCAAAAGACATGACTTCCAACCAAGGAAAAAAAGTATTTTTGTCTATGCGAGGAAATGTCTTTCTCCACATGGAGAGCTCAGAGCTGGCTGAAGAGGCAAAATTAGGCAGCCCGAAGTATTGTCCCCACCTTGGAAGGCAGGAGTTTCACCTTTCTGTCCAACAGGCCACCTAGCCCAGTCTGGGTTGGCATGATGCATTGCTCTCGCTCTTCGGACTTCATGTAAAATGTTTGCTATTTTTACAGAGCTCCCTTTAACAGACAGAAAATGATTTTTCTTGTTGTTAGCTTCTGCTTTTGCCTTTTTTTCCCAACAAAATATAGCAATTTTAGAATCAGACTGGAGTTTCCATCAATACAAAAGAACTGCAGCTCCAATTCCTCATGTTTTGGGAAAACAGCAGCAGACACATCAGGAGCTATACTGGCTTCTCTGTCCCCCACAGGGGTTCGGAGGATCAGCCAGGGAAAACCGGAGCTACCACCGAATCTATTCCTGCCTCGATGTATTCACCCAAGGAAGGAACGCTGAGAGAGAAAAGGTTGAGTTTGGGGAACTGTATCTAAGCCCTTGGGAAGTCCTTTTCTACACCGACTCTGGACTTGGCCGTGTGACTTGCTTTGGCCAGTGGGGACAAGAGCAAGCATGATGCAAGCAGAGGCTTAACAAATGCTTGTGCATTGGAGCTTGCACAAACTCGCTGTTCTTGGGGAACACTGTGGTGTGACCACTACTGTATAAACAAGCCAGGGCTAGCCTGGTATGACAAGAGATATATGGCCAAGTCATCTGCATTGCTCCAGCTGAAATTGGGCCAACTACCAGACATGTGAGCTAGGCCATCCTAGATCATCCACTCCCAGCCAAGCCACTAGCTGACCACAGGGATTGGATGAACCCACCAAGACCAGAACTGCCCAGCCAATGCACAAAATCTTGAGAAACAATAAATGTTTATTATTTAAGCCTCCAAGTTTGGGGTGATTTGTTACACCAAAAGCTAACGGACACAATAGAGCAAGAAAAGGTGACTAACAGACGCTAAGATACATTGAACATCGGAGGACATATCTTCTAATGGCTCTTTACATGACAGTCAGTGGGGCTTACTACTGACTGGATTTTATGTCAACAGTCACTAAAATGTCCTGACATAGATTCAAAATTGACCATACTCCCTAATAGTCATTTCAAGACAATGTTTGCTACAACTCCTGGAATGCTACAGTATGGGTTTCAGGAGTTTATGAACCTCCTAAAATTACATGAAGAATTGGGTGTGTTTATATGCATTTTTTCTTTTTAACTGAAAAAAGATGCTAAAAAGACAGAATACGAAATATCTATATATACACTGCCTAGAATTAATGATACTATATTTGTTTTGGATTTCTTTATACTTAAAGCAAGTAAGACATCACTGATAGGGTTGATATTAGTCTGACTCAGTCATCTCCCTTTCCTCCTCCCCCATTCAGAAGTTTGAATTTGGTATGTACCTTTCTAGTCTGTGAATTTATATTTTAAAATTTACTACACATATATAAATGTGTAGTAAATGTACAGATTGCAAAATAATATATTAACATGTAGTCCTGTGGGTTTTTTTGTTTGTTTTGTTTTGTTTTGTTTTATTACAGTATTATGGGCTGAGATTGATGGAAAGGCATAGAGGTAGTGGGCAGCCACTGCCATGGTTAGCACCGGATGCCCATCCGGTGGGCCATAAATGTGCCAAATGTTCCGCCACTCTGCATCATGGTTTTCCCAATGCCGCCCATCAGCTCCCGATCCCGCATTCCGATCCTGAGACAGGAAAAGGTGCCAAAGAGCACCCAGGCTGCCATGCCCACGGCACAACCCATCACAAATCCCATCTTCACACGGTCAAAGCAGCTTGGCTGAGATTGTCCGTAGGGACCCACGGCCACCGGCATCTCGCTTGCAGCCTAGGTCGCTCAGCTCTCTAGTCTTGTGGTTTTGAAATTATTTTTTTTAGGAGACAGGATCTCACTCTGTTGCCCAGGGTGGAGTGCAGTGGTGTCATCATAGCTCACTGCAGCCTCAAACTCCTGGGCTCAAGCAATCCTCGTGCCTCAGCCTCCCAAGTAGCTGGGACTACAGGTGTGCAACACCATGCCTGGCTAATTTTTCTTAGTTTTTGTATAGAGACAGTGTCTCACTATATTGCCCAGGCTGGTCTCAAACTCCTGGACTCATGGGATCCTCCTGCCTCTGCTTCCCAAAGCACTGAGATTACAGGTATGAACCACTGTGCCCAGCCTGAAATTTTTCCTAAATGGTTTCATATATGCATCTTTCTATAATTTGCTTCTTCACCAAACACTACCTTTGTGACACCCAACCATATTGATACCATAGTCTTATATGACATGTAAGCCACATATATTTCTTTACTAATGGACACTTAAATTGTTTGGGTTTTGTTTATTGGGTTTTGTTTGTTTGTTTGTTTTTGGTACTATTACAAATGCTGTTGGGGAACAGATCAGTTGCTTCCAACATACTCTCAGAGGGCCTCAGAACACCACCCCTCCAACCAAATATTAGGAATCTTTGTTTCATAATCTGATGGGGAATTGCCACAGTTTGGCAGATACATTTCTGCATTAGAGCATTCCCAAGCCTTCAAGGAAGCTGTCCTTACACTCTTAAAATCACTTATTAGATGCGTCTGTATTCAAATCCAAAATGTCCTGTAACAAAGGTCTGCATCTACCTAGGATACTAAAAACAGCCTTATTTTTTCATTGAAAATTCCTTAAAATCAGATAATGCTACTGAATCAGATAATTCCATTATTTTGAATATTATTTTGCAACAGAATAGAAAACATTCTATTACCAAGCAATGTTAGCCTAAATTGCTGTCAACATCAAACGCTGCTCACACCAAAGAAATTTCTAAGAGACTAATAATGTGGAATCCTAATTTTTTTGTTGTTATTTTCTGTAATGTTTATAAGAATTAAACAGCTAGATCTCTGGTGGTTATCTCATTTCCCTTATTTTCTATCTTTTTTTTAAACCTAATTTGGGCTACAGAGCTTTCTAATATGACTTTCTTTTAGTTTTATGCTTGCTCCCCAGTGTGACATCTAGTCTCTATGGCAAAGTCCCAAAACAAGGAAATTAAAACCCAGACCCTTACTACTCATAACAGACCATGTTCTTAAGTCTAAATTATCCCACCCTAGTGTTATTGAGTAAAATCAACCAAATAGGTGATTTTTTATCTGTCTTGCCTTCCCTCAGGAGTATGTGAAATGATGAAATGTTATATAGATACTTGGACTCAGAACTGTCAAATTTAGAAATAATTTATTCAATTGCTTTTAAAAGAGCATGGACTTAGCAGATCTGATTAGTTACATATGAATTGTGTGGCTCTGAATAATTCCCTTTCCCTTGCTACACATTGATTTTCTTACCTGTGAAATAACAACGAAAATCATCATCGGTGCTAGAATGAAATGAAATAGTGCATAGAGAAGCCCTTTGTTATTTCTCCACTAGCCAGGGAACTTCCTATAAGCGCAGGCAGTGCTTAATTCATCTTTGATTTCCCAGCAGTTGGTAATGTATTTGGTAAGGATTCCTATGTACCAAGCATGTATGCTAACCTCCTCTGCTCTCCAGTGTTCAAATGTCTCCATCTCCAACTACTCCACTTCTCCGGTAGGACCACTCATACTTGCCAAGTTGGACTCAGAGCCCTAAGCACCCACTGGCATCACAGAGTGCCAACACCAGATTCCTGGGGGAACACCAACAGTAGGCAACTTTGGGCTAGAACCTGGGAGTGTGGAGTGCGTACCCCAAGTGTGTCCTGCTCCAGCTGTACACCAAAGAGGGCCTCCACGTCTCAGGAGCCACAGAAGGCTAAGCCGCCCATTGCTGGCGATGACAGCAGTTCTAGTGGGTACAAGGAGGAACTCTTCCCTGTACACACTTCTGGAGGAGGTCTCCATACAGTCATGACTCAGTCTGGGTAATCAGGCTACATGGCATTAATATTATACTTGGACAGGCATGGTGGCTCATGCCTGTAATCCTGGCACTTTGGGAAGCACTTTGGGAGGACTGCTTGAGCTCAGGAGTTCGAGACCAACCTGAGCAAGAGTGAGACTCCATCTCTACCAAAAATAGAAAAATTAGCCAGGTGTCTTGGTGTGAGCCTATAGTTTCAGCTACTCAGGAGGCTGAGGCAGGAGGATTGCTAGAGCCCAGGAGTTTGAGGTTGCAGTGAGCTATGACGATGCCATTGCACTCTAGCCCAGGCAACAGAGTGAGACTCTGTCTCAAAAAAATATACATATATATACACATATATATATTATACTGCCACCAAAATATAATAAATATGCTTACCAAAGAAAAGGATTTATAAAAACAAGTGGAAAAATATGGAGCACTAACTGTGTATTTGCCCCACAATTACAACTACATAAAAACAATGTGTGTTTGAGCAGATTGGAAGGAAGCCTAAAGACATAAAAATAATTACTGTGTTCGGGTATAGTGGTATTATGGATGAATTCGTCTAAATTTATTTCTTATAATCTCTTAAAGTTGACATAGTAACGAAGCAAAAATAAATGACCTTCCATCTTCAAGCAGGCTTTCTTGAAGGGTTCCAGAAAAAAAACTACCTGGTCATGTCTAGACTCTCAAGGAAATAGACTCTAATCCACTACCATTTAGTGGGAAGAACCTTATTAGACTGGGATCAGAACACTTGGATTCTGGCACCAGCTCGGCCAAAAACTAGTTATGAGACTTCAGTTATGTTTAACCTCTCTAGACCTATGTGTGAAGTCAAGCAAAAGGACTGACTATACAATTCTTAGGCTCGCTTCTGGCCTTTCTACAATGTAGCATATGTTTTACTTTCTACAGTGTAGCAAATGATTATAAAGTGCTGTAAAAAAATTTTTAACAAACACATCAGAATTCAAAAGACCCAATTAGAGTATGGCCCCCCTTCAGGGCAGTTCTTACACTTATTCCTGGAAAGAGGGACCTATTCTTTGACCACCACAGCTTGCTCTATATGATATTACATATCTTCAGCAGGACTAATTTTCCTCCTTTGAATGTAAGTTCTGGAAGCAGCTGAGAAGGACCTGGTTGGTGCAAAGTCTGGTGAGTAAGATGGGTGATTAGGCTGGGTGGTAACATTTTAGGTCATAAAGGAAGTAAAAAAATAGACTTTCTTAAGTATCTCACAAATGACTATTCAAAAGTGCTTTGAACAATGGCAATGACCTTCTTCTCATGGTGGCAACTCAAAAGAGAGGCCAACTGTACTCAAAAGTATAGTTTGAGTTCTATGAGGCCAGGCACGGTGGCTCATGCCTGCATTCCTAGCACTTTGGGAGGCAGAAGCAGGAGAATTACTTGAGGCCAGGAGTTTGAGACCAGCCCGGGCAACAAACAGAGACCCTCTCTCTCCAAAAGATTTTCAAATTAGTCAGGTGTGCTTGTGCACACGTGTAGTCCCAGCTGCTCAGGAAGCTGAGGTAGGAGGATCGCTTGAGCTCAGGAGTTTGAGGTTACAGTGAGCTGTGAAGACGCCACTGCACTCTAGCCCAGGCAACAGAGCAAGGCCCTGTCTCAAAAAAAAAAAAAAAAAAAAAAAGTTCTATGGCTTGTCAAAGCCAATCCCATTATTTTAGGGATGGCTCTTATAGTTCTACTCTCTCTCTCTCAAGTATGACTGTCATAAAGATATGCAAAAAAAATTACTTTGCTAGGATACCCAAAAACCTTTCATCTCTGCCAAAGTAAATTCTGAAGTTGAAATTCAAAACATAATTTGTTTACCATTATTACAGAATGTGCTCATAAGGCTGAGATGTTTATTTTTAATACCCTTGGCATTTAACCTTCAACCCCTTACTTGCTTTGTAAATATCAAGTCAGCAAGGTAAAAAATATATATGCATATATATATATATATATATCTCAACATTGCGAAACTTACTTTAATCGCAGGTGGGTAAAAACGCAAGTTGCTGAATCTTTGCAAAAAAACAAAGTTGACGACTCAAACTTATAAAATCATTACTGTTCATAATTCCTATATATCCCACCATAAAGCTCATAATATCCTGCACCTGTATAGAGGTTTTTAAATATTTCTGCTTTTTGAAGCTGATGAAAAGAGCTTTCACAAGTTCCTACCAAGGAATGAGGCCTTGTCCCCATGTCATCAGGAAATGCAAAGCACTATGTGTTCGGTCTTTCATTCAGTCTCACAGGAGGTGGTGACGTGGCAATAACAGGTACAGGAGCAAAATGTTGCATTACTATTACAAGTCATCAAAATTCTCACTGCTGCTCGTCATCTAGATCTAAGGAGATCTCCTGAAACAGACTCATAGTCATGAAATTCAACTGAGAAAGGAGTAATAAAAGGAGTCCATCAGGAGGGAGTAAGAAAGAGAAGTTCAATTTGCAGCCTCACCACTCACGGAACCATCCTACACTGGTGTTTAGAGCTCCAAATAGTAGCAGCTGGATGTAGATTTTCCCTGTTTTAGTAGCTTAGAGATTCCGTGGGCTAAAAATATGAAGCAACTCTTTCTCTTTAGGGGGACCCAGTGGGAAGGTGTGGGTGTATCAGTAGAAACCTAATGCCGTGACTGGGTGTGTGGCTAAGGTGTAGACGGTCCTGCGGCTGAGTGAATGGGAGGAAGCACCGTGGTTCCCAGAAGGACACCACATTAAAATTTACAGAGTGGCTGCAAACAGCTGACCTGCAGGTGTGTGTGTTTGGCCTCTCACTGATGATCAGAACACTGACAAAAATTGGCAGATACAGCATAAAAATCTGGATTTCTAGCTTCTCTTGAAAAACAAGAATATTTGGTAATATGGTGTTGTAAACCTGGTCTAGTGTCAAGTAGTGGTGCCTCTTTAGATGAGGCAAGCATTCCACATGCACTCTCTAGAGGCTGGCCTCCCCCCACCAAATCCCATCCTTCCAGTTTGCAACCACTGATAAAGCCGTAGCCCCTGGCAAGACTGTGGAGAAGGCAGCTTTCAGCTCCTGCAACCGTCTGCTTTCTACACTTCTCCATCCCTCTGCGTCCACTGACCCACTGGGTTTCTCTCCAAAGAGAAGCCCCGGACTGGCCAAATAATAATATTCCCCACCAGGATGGCCCACCCACAGTTGTCCCTACATAATGTCCTGGACACTAGATCTTCCCCTAACCCTTTGCCTGCATCAAAACTTCTTTGTGCTTTATCCCATTCCTTTCTGGTTTTGTTTTCGCCGTATTGTGTTGTTTGGGCCAGATTACTAGCAATCTGATAAACTAATCAGTAGAAATGAACAAGGTTACCCTCCCAGAAAACATATTTCAAATGGATTCCAGTCTTTCTAAATATAAGCCATGCCTTCACCCAAAGGAACTTAATCTACCTTATAGTCAGCTGTCCATCAGGTGTCTACATTCATAAGTCTATTCTTGTATATTTTTATGTGTCATATCTACAATTTACTCACAAGTCAAAAGCAAGTAAGGAAAAGCAAACATATCTTGAACATTTTCTGAGGTGAGGGCCAATTCGGATTTGCCCAAATATTAATATTTCTGCATATTTAATTCACAGAAGCCCCATGAATCACAATTTCTGGGTCCAAAGTACATAGCAGATCTATAGGCATAGGTTTTAGTCCATCAGACAGTCCAAACTGGTCATGGCTGCAAAAGCAGAACATTCTTTTCAGATGATGATAAGGCCGGATTCTACAAAGGAAACCTTAGATGTCAAAGGAGATTTTTGTAAACAACATACCCTAAATTATTTTTTTGCACTTCTTCAAGTCTCCTAAGTAAAAAAACACAAATAACTATTGCCTGGTAGTGATCTTAGTTTTCCCAAGATGGAGAAGTGTACCAAAGAGAGTTTTCAGGAGGAAGATAGGAGTTGAACTACAAACTGTACATTGTGTCCATGAGTCAGAAAATAGCAATCTACCTTTATGAGTCACAACTGAATGAGTCTTGGTTGTACTTTGGATACAGACTGAAACCTTCCTAATGTGCTACAAGACTTCACACACGCACAGAAGTCCATAGCACAGGTGCTCTCCCCATAACCTGGCCAAGGGCCTACTGATGAATTATATTCTCCATGCCACTTCTCAGCCACACCCACTGAAGGTAATGTCCCTTCCCTTCCTGTTCTAGACAGCTAAGGGCAGGCCTAGACAGATGTGGAACACAAAATGAAGCCTCATTTGGTTTGACAGAATCTTACATAAACATTAAATACTATAACGTGGGTTTCTGATTATGTAAGATGTTGATGCTCTGTTCTAAGGCAACGTCACATATCTAATGAACAGGAAATTTTTCAAGTCAGAAAAGAAATGATTCATTTAATTTCGGCCAAATTACTCTGGATCCGGTAGATCTCTGAATGGCACACCTTCTATTTCAGGACAGCCAGCTATTTCAACTTTTCTGTCCACGAATCGCGGCCTTAGCAACCATATCAGACGCACAGATAGTGGCCTGGCGGCACACAACCTGCCCATCTGTTCTGATGGCAGGGAGCCCATCAATAGGTAAGTCAACCCTGTCCTCGGATAGACCAACTCTGGAAGTGACTCTTCCTTAGAACACACCTCCTCTGCATCCATTTGACCAACCATTTCATCTGCAATGGGGCCAGACTGAGCATGGAGTTTCCCAGGTCTCCAAAAAAGGCATCCTAGACTGTTTTTCCGTCTGCTCAGCATACGAGTTTAACTGAGAGGAAGTTAATTTTCTCAACATACCTCTCAAGTATTTAAATTCTACAAGCTTCTTTAAGCCCTGACATAAACACATCGATTTTTTTCTTTTTTTTTTTAGAAATATTGAACCATGGAAAATAATTACAGCAGTTCTGAAGCACTAGGACTATCACATTGCTAAAATTCAGGTGGCCAGAAGCCCAGTGAAGTACCTTCACCCAAACCCATGCCCAACGTGAATGGTTCTCTGTAGGGGTTCCAAAATTAATGTGGGGTGGACTGACTTCTTAATCCTTAAAACTGGAAGAGGAAATTTTTTTTATAGATGAAGTATTGTCTTAAGGGCACAGGTGACTTAATTTTGGACTATGTGAAAAGAAAGAGCTTTGGTCGAGGATGCCTTCAAAGGTTTTTGTTGTTTGTTTTTAATCATTCTTTTGAATAAATAGCACCGGGTCAAAAGCTGCTTCTGAGCTTTGTATGTATGTTACGATGAGCTTTTGCTACAGTCCTTCGGGCCGGTCATGCGGGATATACAGATTTTTAGATTAGCGCTGTGCTGGTTATCATTTTGACATAGCTTCACTTTCACATTCATTAAAAAAACAACAAACCAGAAGAGAACGACTTCATCCACCTAAGCAGGATTATTTGAAAAGAAGCAAGTGTGGAAACTATGAAGACTTGTAGTAGAACTTTTTTTTTTTTTTTCTGAGGGACTGCCAATCTTTTCAAAATAGAATCCTTGCTTTTGTGCCTCGGAAAGAAAAGTACACCACACCAAAGCCCAGGGGATGTGGCTAAGGTTATAGGCAGGGGGGAGGAGTGGAGCTGGGCTGGGGAGCTGGGGTTGCAGAAAAGTCACAAAAAAGTCAGAGAAAGAGGCGGCCACTTCCATATATTTCCAAAGTGGCAAATGGAAAAACAGCAAAAAAACGTGAGACTCGTGAGGACTCCTTGCCATGCGAACTGTTCACTGTGCACGCGAAGAGTCCCTGTCACCTCGCGCCCGGGCCCTCCCCAGGAGGTGTTTACTCGGCCTCTCCAGCGCTGAGACCCTGCGGGCCGGCGCCCCTGGGGGGGTCCCCGCCAGCGGGGCTCCCGGCTACGCCCGGCTCACTCTCGCCCCCGGCAGCCTGCCCACCGCCAGGTGCTCGCCCTACCTGGCGCCCCCGCCTGCCTTTGTGCGGCCCGCGCCGCCCCCGCCAGCACGCCGCTGCCAGGCGGGACAGCTGCGGGCGCTGCCGGGCGGCGCAGCGGAGCTGGAGAGGGCGTCAGCCTGCGAGGGTGCCCGCGGGCCGGCTGCGGTGCGAACGTCCCCGCCAGCTAGGACCCGGGGGGGCACGGGCGGCTGCCCCCACCGCCCCAGCTGGAAGAAAGGGATCCCCTCCGACGCCCGCCCCCGAAAACAGATGTGCCCACGCCCTGGCCCGACAGCTGGCAGCCATAGCAACCCGGCCACAAAAAGTTTCGCGACGCAAAAAGCGACTTGAAAGAAAGTTTTCCTTGGCCCCTCGTCCCTCTCCCCCAGCCCGGTTGACGGAAGGCAGGAGGAAATAAGAGCTCGCGACGTGCCTACTCCCGCGTCCACCTTCTCCACCCCTGGCCTGGGCAGCGCGCCCAAGGTGGGTGCCCCGCGCCGGGGCTTCCTGCCCCATCCTTGGGTCAGGCGTCCTGGGACGCGGCGCGGCCAACTCACCATGGTGACTCGCGCCGCGGTCGCGCCTCCGCCCGGTCCGGCTGCCGGGGAGCTGGGGCTGGAACGTAGTCTCCTGGGCGAACTTCAAAAGTTGGTTCCTCTCGCCAAGAACAGGCTCCCGACACCCAAGCACTCACAGGAGCCAATGGGAACCCAGAGGGGACTCCATCCAGGCGGGATCGGCGGCGCTAGGTGAGGGCGAGACGGGGGCGACTCAGCAGGCAGGGTGCATGCTGCGGAGGACAGGAGTCCACTCGGACCTCGCGCTCGCCGCTGCCTAGGTGCGTCCGGTGCGCTCGGCGCTGCTGCCCAGTTCCCCTGCCTCGCTCCTCTTTCTTCGGCCACTTAATCCGTACTCCTCTGGCTGAGCCTCGGCTCGGACCGGGCAATCTGTCCATAAATGGAGAATTCAGCTCAGGCCTGACCAATCAGGGTTTGTTTTCGCAGCGTCACTCCTCAGGGAAACCGTGGTAGCCAACAGGCTTGGAGCTGCTGGAGTTTCCAAAGACCTCTGGATCCTGTAGTCCTGCTCCCCGCCAGCCTGCACGGAACGCTGCGGACCCAGCTCGCGCCTGGTGGCGAGACCTGAACTGTTAGGAAGAAAACCCTCCGTGAAACAGAAGGAAACCTTCACTTTTTTTTTTTTTTTTTTTTTTAACACAAAGTTAGAGTAGATTTAGCCTCCAAGCCGAAGTGGCATGATTTTCCCAGAACTTTTTTTTTTTTAAGAAGGAAATATTTTATCAGCATAAAAGATCAGAGTCGTGGCAGCAGCCCAAAGGAAATCCTTTTTCATTCCTACGTCTGGATTGTGAGGAAAGTCAAAAATATCATTTCCCTCACGCCTGCTTTTACCTGAATTTCCTTGGAAAACAAAGGAAGGCTTCTGGCTCCTTTTCCTTTTCGTTTTTGGAGGTTTTGATGGCAGGAAAGTTGCAAGTGCAGTGAGCAGAGGAAAAGGGAGAGAGAGAGGTGGAAACACCACCCAACCTCGCTCAACAGGTACCTGTTGAAAACAATCAGAAGTACAATCAGAACTGTGAAAATGCATTATTCCAGAGCGTGGAGTTCCGGGAAATCAGGTGCGCAATGAACAGAAGATTGGGGTGAAGGAAAAGCAGAATCTTGAAATAAAGGTAGGGAGTCTGATCTTATTGGGGGGCTGCGGAAGTGACCTTGATGGTTCACAACACGCTGCCCCCCTGGGATCTGTAGAAGATAAAATTTGAAAACTTCCAGGCATAGAAAAGCTACGAAGCTTAATGATACTATGATCTACTTTATGAAATTCGGTTGTGGCTCTTCACTTGAACATAGGATCATAGAGTTGGGAAGGGTGTTAAAAATCATCTTGTCCAAAAAGGGTAGTAGCGAAATGTGGTGTGTCCATACAATGGAATACCATTTAGCCATAAAAAGGAATGCGGTACCGATACACGCTGCAACGTGGATGGACCTTGAAAACATGTTAAGTGCAATAAGCCAGGCCCAAATGACCACATATTGTATCATCCTATTTATATAGAAGTTGAGAGCAGGGAAAATCTATAGAGACAGAAAGTTTGCCAGGGCTTGGGAGGACCGGTGGATGGAAGTAATTGCTAATAGGTGTTCGTTTTCTTACTGATGTGATGAAAATTTTCTGGAATTTAGATAGTAGTGATGATTGTACAACTTTGTAAATATACCAAAAACCACCGGATTGCGTATTTTAAATGGGTGAATCTTACAGTATGTGAATTATATCACATTTAAAAAAATGGAAGAAAATCACATTGTTCAGATTCTTGTAATAATCGTGCATGTAGTCGGACAACAGTATAACTGAACACCTACCGTAAGGTAGACAGGGCTTATCACTCGAGATCCAACTGGTCCTTACCCTTGCTGAGCTTACAGTTTTACAAGGGAAGATACAGACGAATTTAAAAACAATAAGTACTTACAGGAAAGAAACAAATATGATGAGAAGTGACAGTAGTTTTGTGCAAGGAACTGCCACATTTGGACCTATAGTTCAGGTTAGGAAATACATCAGGCAGCAGTGTGTAGTCTGAACTGGAAGGTAAAGAGTATGGCGTCTGCACTAGGGCATTGCCTAGGTACATGCAGATGTGACACATTAAATTCTCAGGTAAGTCTGACTCCATATCCCATAGGAGCATATCAGCTTCAAAATCCTATTAGTTATTTTAGGACTAATGAACACAGGTTGCCAAAAGGGAAATTTGAGCTTATTAGCACCACAAGAACAATTAAGTTGGAATTGACCCCTAAGCCACCATCCCATCCATGGCCCACCCTGATTAGTAGTCAGATTGACATGGCTTCAAGATACCCAGGCAAAGACATAGTTGTTTTCCCAAGTTTAACCCAGGTATACAATGAAACACTGGAAATCTCTGAATAATCCATTGACAATCTATCAGTTTTTGATTTTTCAATAACGACCTTGAGACTATTTGTCCGTTGTATCATCATTTTAGATTTTTTTAAAAAATCATTTTTAAAAGTGTTTACTTTTATTTGCCCTAGTAATCTCTTGCTGGTTTCAAGAGGTAATTTCAACTCTAGTAGGTGGGACGTGGATGAACATGTATGCTTGTGTTCACTTTTCATGACTTTACAATATAATTTTTTCCAGATTGAAATACATAATATAGACATAAATTTTTATGTCTAAGCAGTGCTTAGATCATGAGATCTAGTGGTACATAAACCTGAATTTGAAGTCTGCCTTTCCCACTTAACTAGCTGTGAGATCTTAATTTCTTTCTCTGTGCTTCCGTTCCCTTATCTATAAAACAGATTGAGGTGAGTATAAAATGAAATATGTGTAAAGATGGTCAACAAATGTGGGTTTCTTTTTCCCTTCACCCATCCTTGTGTTCTATCTAGGTCAGGGACTCAGACCTGGGGCCCTGGGTGAGATCAGATGGACTGTGGCCCCCGAATTGCATGCCAAGTGTGGGGGCTGTTTGTGTATGCCCTTTTCTTCAGTGAGAGTTAAGAGCTTTTATCAAATTTTCAAAGATGCCATAATGGCCAAAATGTTAGGAGCCACAGCTCTTGATCGTGTTGGTTATGCCTCCCTGGGTCTTTGTCTCCGTTGTGTTTTTCTTGAAGCATTTAGGTTAGAATTGAGCCTGATGCTTTAAGGGCAGAGGCTTAGCTTGGATTCTCAAAACAGAACCCACTAATTCACATTTTGAGTATAGAAGGTAATGTGTGATCATGTGATACAGCCTATAATTTCATGAAGGATGCCTTCCAGCCCTCCCCTACTCCATCCCCACCTTACGGAGACACACTGTCCATTTTGACTAAGGTGACCTTATGTCCTGGTATACCTGGGAGAGTCCTGGTTTATGCCTTTATCCCGTTGAACTTATTAATTATATCCCTCTTTGATTTTCAAAAGGCCTAGTTTGAATGATAAAATATGGTTACCCTAGATTTTTGGCCAAATGACATTTTCAAAAATCCTCACCTTGTAAAATGAGTGTTTTTTTTAATTTTCCTGATTTGCATCTATTTTTCAGAGGACTCAGAAAGATATTACCAAATATTTATTCTTATTCAAGGCCATGGTAGAAATGAAGTGGAAGCAACTTTTAAAACTGTAAAACTCATTCTAGACACATGATGGAGCTAGTCAGATGAGACTTTGTACATACCTTGGCAGGCATGGTTAACTGCATTTTATTTAGAGCTGAGTGAAGAGGAACAAAAGAGTAAATCAAGATAGATATAAAGTAGAAAGTACAATTTCCCTTGTAAATCTATCAGTGAAAAGAAAACAGACCACTTATATTAATACATTTGAAAAACAGCAAGAAAATAATATCAAGAAATAAAACTTGGAGGCCGGGCACGGTGGCTCATGCCTGTAATCCTAGCACTCTGGGAGGCCAAGGTGGGCGGATCACTCAAGGTCAGGAGTTCGAAACCAGCCTGAGCAAGGGCGAGACCCCATCTCTACTAAAAAAAAAAAAAAAATAGAAACAAATTAATTGGCCGACTAAAAATATATATAAAAAAAAAAATTAGCCAGGCATGATGGCTCATGCCTGTAGTCCCAGCTACTCAGGAGGCTGAGGCAGAAGGATCACTCGAGCCCAGGAGTTTGAGGTTGCTGTGAGCTACGCTGATGCCACAGGACTCTAGCCAAGGCAACAGTGTGAGACTCTGTCTCAAAAAAAAAAAAGAAAAACACATAAAATTAGGCCTCCTATTACGACAAAGGGCTTGTTCGTCATCTGTGGTGAATGTATCTTGCTCTTGCTCTATAAACCTATCTTGCCGTTCCTCAGTAAACTTCGTTTCATGCTAAAAAAAAAAAAAAAAAACAGAAAAGAAAAGAAACTAAGAAAAGAACTAAGAAAAGAAACTAGAAAACTAGTTTACATGTCAATACCAGAAAAAAATTCAGAATGCATTCACAACAACAAAAAGTTAAAGAAAATGTGGAGGTTTTTTTGAGACAGGGTCTCACTCTGTCACCCCAGGTAGAGTACAATGGCATCATCATAGCTTACTGCAACTTCAAACACCTGGGCTCAAGAGATCCTCCTGCATCAGCTTCTTGAGTAGCTGGGACTACAGGCACATGCCACCACGCCTGGCTGATTTTTTTCTATTTTTAGTGTAGATCCGTCTTGCTCAGGCTGTGTTGAACTCCTGACCCCAAGCGATCCTCCTGCTCAGCCTCCCGGAGTGCTAGGATTACAAGCCTGAGCCACCGTGCCCAGCCAAGAAAATTTGTTAATGGGAAAATTAGGCCAGAAGCCTTTTAACAAGACACTAATGAAAGAGAAATTTATGTCACATCAATGTGAAATGTCCTGTATAATCACTGTTTCTACCGTAACAGGCATCATTTATTAAGTTCACTAGATATCAGCTACTGAGCTAAGGGCTTAATGTGCAATATGTTATTTAATCTTCCATACAACCCTGATAACTCCATTTGCAGTTAAGAAACCAAGTTGAGAAAGCTTAAAGAAACTTGCCCAAGCTACTACTCAACTGTGCTGCATCAAATCCATATATTTTATGGATAAAATCACTTTAAGCAGTGATTCTGTAAGTAGAAACATCCATTAGAAATTTTCCCTCGTGTAGGCCCAAAATGAATAGGAACACACTTACTAAAACCCTGTCGGCCTTTCCAAATCGGGGCTCCGGGAAAAATTATTGCTTTTTTATGAGGCATAAGAATTACATGTGCGGCCAGGCACGGTGGCTCACACCTGTAATCCTAGCACTCTGGGAGGCCGAGGTGGACGGATTGATCAAGGTCAGGAGTTTGAAACCAGCCTGAGCAAGAGCGAGACCCCGTGTCTACTAAAAATAGAAAGAAATTAATTGGACAACTAAAAATATATAAAAAAATTAACCAGGCATGGTGGCACATGCCTGTAGTCCCAGCTACTCGGGAGGCTGAGGCAAGAGGATTGCCTGAGCCCAGGAGTGTGAGGTTGCTGTGAGCTAGGCTGACACCACGGCACCCTAGCCCAGGCAACAGAATGAGACTCTGTCTCAAAAAAAAAAAAAAGGATGACATTTTTCATAAAGGATTTAACTCAACATTCTTTGGTTTTTTTCCTCATAGGTTGGTATGGTTTGTAAAAAGGATATTAAAGAGAATTTTACCAGTTGTATAATGTAATGTGATGCTGCTTCTGATTGGTAGTAAATTTTTTTTGCTGTAACAATTATCTTACTGAAATAAAGATATAGAAATTATTAAACATGTTTAAATTAATAGTTTATTAAAAGCATGTTTATATGAATGTATCATTACATTTTCTCTGGTTTAAACCAGTATTTTCTTTTTTTTCTTCCAGTTTCAATTTGATTTTTATGTTCAGAAGACAAGCCCCGACCTTGCTCCAGATTTTAAAATGATGAGATAATGAGTCATACTAGTTATGGTGTTCCATGATCTCTCAAGGCATGAGCTAGTCCACAGAAGCGAGATCTGCAAATAACTGAATCTCCTGATCAACTCTGTGTCTGCACACCGTGGTGTTCTTTCTTCCTCTTCACTGTCACTTTTTGCTTTTTTGTTGTATTTTGTGTATTTGTGTAAGTCATCTTAACTCTGCTAAAACAAGGCAAGGCATGCATCAATAAATACAGGCATTTTAAAAATGAAAAAATAACAAATCACTAGATGAAACTTGCCCTTTTTAAACACCAAAACTTTTTTTTTTAACTTGAAGGAAAGTTTTCCTAAATTAAAACATTTCATGGCCTTCTTAAAATATGTTAAACATCAAGCAGCCTTTGCTCTAAGACTCAAGGTCGGCACCATCGATATCATTGATTGCACAGGGTTGCAGAAAACTGACATCCTTGGGGATTATTGAATGAAATGACTGTTTACCACTATTCTCCATGGCCCTGGGCTGCTGTACTTGTACAGTAATAAGTTTATCTCCTCCATTGTCAGAGACTTTTTCTCCTGCTATTTGTTATTCCAATTTAGTCTCTTTTAGTAACGAGGAGCAGAAAGGCACATGGGTTGCTTCATGGGAAAAAAAATTTTTTAAAGATATATGTGCCCAGGAGCCCAGGAAAAAAAAAAAAACTCAGAGGAAGGTAGAACTGTGCACACTTTCTGTCTTTCCTGCCTTCATGGCTTCTCTGCATAGATGGATGTTCTTTTTTTCTCCGTCTCCTCAAGCTTCTCCCACTTAACTCACAGTCGCTCCTCCACTAATTTCAGCTCGCAAAGTGTCTTTAGCTTGTCAGGGTGCTGACTCAGGCCCCAGAACAACCTTTTAGCAAGGTTGCTCACAGCTCACTGGAAGCTTCCTTCTTGGCCTCTTGATTCAAGTTTCAGAGAGAGAATGGGAGGGAGAGAAAAACAGAAAGAGAATCTAGCTCCACTTTTCAAACCATGCCACCCAGGAAGGCTCTGCTCGCACCAGGTGTCTGTCTGGTCTCATCCCAAGCAAATGGTGCCCTAAAGCCTACTGCTCTATTATGAAGAGATGGCGAATGGGGACAGAGTCTCTGGGGAGGAGACAGCGTAGGCACGCCAAATGTAGGGCATGAGGCAGTTTGCCAACTGCATCTGTCTGCTGCCTGAATGTTACACAATTGTCTTGGTGAGGCCACAAGAGTAGTTCCATTCACCTCTTCAATGTAAAAAAATGCATGGGATTTTCAGTGATCATTGCATCATCATGTCACCTTTATTGTCATACAGCTATATAAATGTGTTTATACGTTTAAGATGTGACATCATTTTGCCTTTATTGTCATGCACTTATAAATGTGTTTTCATATATATATGCCTATAAATATTTGCATATTCACATACATGTGAATTCACATACATGTGTGTGTATGTGTGTATGCATAGAAGATGATACATTTTTCAAGATATTGTTACAAGCACTTTGCTAGGGGTGGGGTATTTGCAGCCTCGGGGCCAAATGTGGCCTTCTGGATCCTTGAGTGCGGCCTTTTGACTGTATCCAGATTTTACGAACAAATCCTTTTAATAAAGGGATTTGTTCTGTGGAGTTTGGGTTCGGTAGAGGGGCCACAGGTGGCTGTGAAGCCATAGGATCCCCACCATGCTCAGCATGATGACAACTTGGTTTTCAAACCACTGCTGTTGCCACTAACCACCACAACAGACAATTGCTGAGCACTGTCCTAGGCGCTGAGAAGTGTAAGACAAGTTCCCTGTTCTCACGTGAGTCACATCTTTACATGTACGTTAAAGACACATACAACAATACAAGATTCCTGCTTTCATACATAACATGTTCCTGAAAACACACACCAATGTAAGATATATAAAATTCAAAAACAGATCTGTGTGTTTTAAGGAAAGGGTTCTATTTTCAGAGATCGAAAATAGAGTATAAAATTCCTAATTGTGCCTTGTCTCCTAGATATAATCTCAAGCTATAATTCCAGCTTTTTTTTTTTGTTTTTTGAGACAGAGTCTTGCTCTGTCACCCAGGCTAGAGTGTAGTGGAGTCATCATAGCTCAGTGCAAGCTCAAATTCCTGGGCTCTATTGATTCTCCTGCCTCAGCCTCCCAAGTAGCTGGGACTACAGGTGCATGCTACCACACCCAGCTAACTTTTCTATTTTTTGTAGAGACAGGGTCTTGCTCTTACTCAGGCTGATCTTGAACTCCTGACCTCAAGCAATCCTCCCACCTCAGCCTTCCAGAGGGCTAGGATTACAGGTGTGAGCCACTGTGCCTGGCCTAATTCCAGCATTTAATAGATGTTTTTTTAAATTTGGGCTTCTCCATCCCAGCTGAACAGAGTTGACCACCTAAAATCTAATAAGCAGTTTTAAGATTTGGGTGAGGCTGTTGTTTACCTTTCTATGAACTGTGAATTATTGTCTTTATCTGTACAAACAGAGATAATAGTAGTATCTTCATCATTTGCTTCTCACATACTATTGTTGTGAAAATGTGAATTAAATCACATAAAATGATAACAATAATGACTGATGTATAACAACTTCTCAGTATGAGTTGTCACGGTTAAGGCTGAGGACTCAACCACCTTTTTGCACACTCAATGTTTTCCTTCTTTGTCTCAATGGTTTTACATTTATGAGAGCCATACTTGCCTTTTACTGGTGTTTGCACTTACATTTTCCCCATATTTCACTGATTTTGATAAAGCCACAAGGCTAAACGCAACCCAGTGAACATAATTGAGTAAATGCTGTAGGCTGACAAAGATGGTGGCACAGACGGAACTGAACTGAGAGCTGGCAGGCAGCACCGCCAGGAGACAGCTCAAGATGTTCCTTTGTTACCTGGCTTATTGTTCTGATGCCATCTAGGAAAGATAGCTCAGGTACACTTCTTTCTTTTTCTTTTTTTAATTGACTTTATTTGGAGATTAATTGTATTTCTATATACTGTCCTTATCTGTATAAAAATAAATGTACAGTGGCCGGGTGTGGTGGCTCACCCCTATGATCCCAGCATTTTGGGAGGCTGAGACAGGAGGATTGCTTGTGCCCAGGAGTGCAAGGCTGCAGTGAGCTATAATCACACCACAGCACTCTAGCCAAGGCGGCAGAGTGAGACTCTTGTCTCTTGGGAAAAAAGAAAAAGTGAACATACAAAAATTAAGGGCACCGTGAGATTGCCTCTCTCTTTTACCATATTAAATTCTGAAAATCCCAAAATCGATAGAGTTCATGATATTAATAGTTTCCCATAGGAGAAATGCTTCAGTAATCCACTTGGTAACATATTGACCAAGAATGTGATTCTCAAATCAGCTATGACAATTGTAAGCTTTCACCATTTAAAGTAGTATAATTTTGCTCCAAATTGTATAAAATAAAAAGAAATATACACTTTTATTAAGATAAGGGCCTCAATAGATTGAAAAGTGAATTATAGCACATAAAAGTATCACAAAACCATCACAAATCTTAACTATATGAATTTGCCCTAAAATAGTGTCCCAGCTCCAACAACTGTTATGTAAACATTTCGTTAACAATTTTTTCTTAATTCTTTTCAGTTTAAAAACTGTGAGTGGGTGTGAGAGTGGTGGCGGGGGTGATGCTTAGGAATAATTTATACAGAAGTGGAATTAATGCTTTTTTCTTTATAATTTCCCTCTAGAGCTAAGTTATTTAAAAACCATTCTCAGGCTGGCACAGTGGCTCACACCTGTAATCCTAGCATTTCAGAAGACCGAGACAGGAAGATTGCTTGAGCCCAGCAACCAAGAACTCAAGGTTTTCAAGGTTACAGCAAGCTATGATCAAGCCACTGCACTCCAGCCTGGATGACAGAATAAGACACTGTCTCTAAAACAAAAAAAAATTTAATTTACAAAACGCATTTTCCTAGGCACCTGTCAGAAACAAAATAAAACATAAACAAACAGCTGACACAATAAAAAATGTTCGAATGGATAAACAAAAACTAAAAGAAAAATGACTAGATTTCTATTTTTTAAGCAGCATATTCTCATTGTTTAAGTTACAAAAGAAATACACGCTCCCTGTAATAAAATAAAGCATGCAAATTTAGAGTTTGTAAAGTAAAAAGTGAAAGTTTCCCTGCCTCCATCCTGTCCCACAAGGTTTTAAATGTGAAAAAATGGTGGTTTCATTGGTAGAAAATGAAAAACCAAGAGGAAGCTCTGGTTTCAGTGAGTTCCGTGTTAGGTGTGCTCAGCTGGTTCTAACAGAGGATCAGGCATCTCTAGAAGAGGCTGGCTGGACCCAGGGAAGATGTCAGCTCTAACACTGTGTGTGCTCTTTCCAGGCTTCATCTGTTATCTTCTTTTTGCCTTTGATGCCAAGCTAACACTCTTTCCTGAAGCTTCTCTCCCTCTTCACCTCTCTGTTGGCAAGGCTGTGAAAAAACAGGTTTCTTCTTTATTTTGGGTGCAGGTATAAATAGCTAGAATCCCTGTGGAAAGCAATTTGGCACTCTCCATCAACATTACAGAATTATACAATCTGACCCAGCCATCCTGCTTTTGGGAATTTATCCAAAGATACATACACACAGTGCAAATTGACTTACTTCTACAAAGCATCATTGACGTAGCAAAAGATTGCAAACCACCCAAATGTCCGTCATTACTACCATAACTGGTTAAATACATTAACAGGCCATATATAATAGGATTCTTTAAATTTTAAAAAACTTTAAAAACAGAATGAGGAATTTCTTTCTGAACCTGTATAGAAAGATCCCCAAGATGCATTGGTAAGTTGAAACAAAAACAGCGAGGTACAGAATAGTATGTATAGCAAGGTACCTTTTGTATAAGAAAATAGGGATAGTGAAATAATAGATTTGTATTTATGTTTGCATGAAGAAACTTTGGAAAAGACACAAGAAACTCCCAGAAGTGTCTGTGGGATGTGGAGGGAGGAGCGGGAACAAGACAATGCACCTAATATGCTTTTTGAACCATTGTAAATATACTGCTTATAAACATTCAAAAGTGTTGTTATGAAGCAGAATGCATCGCTTCACCTGGCAGAATAACACAAATGCTAAACAGGTCATGCTGGCAAGGATTTTGAATGTGTAAGGAGGTCTCCTTGGAGTGGTAGCATAGAATCTTGCTGGCTATTAAGATGGATTTAGAAAGGCAGAGGATTAGAATGGGACCTTCTAGGTCTTAGGATCTGCATAAGCCAAAGCCCAGGGCTATGACAGCTCCTTGAATTGGCTGAAATGTTTCTTTCAGGACAATTTCTCAAACTCATTAAGAAAATAATGAGAAATTTTGTCTCTTTGGGACTGTGGCGAAATGAGTCTGGTTCCCAGTCTTTGCTCAGTTGTAAAATGTAGTTTCTGTTGCTCCTTCTGTCCTGTTGGTATCCCATCCCCAGCTATGTCAGCTCTTATCCCTTGCTCGTCTTTGAGAAAAGGCACCAAGTAAAAGTGCAGCTGCTTATGCCACAAAAATCAAATCCCAATTCATTTTAGAACAGGATTTATCAGAAAATTCAAATGATTCAACTTGACTTTTGGTCTCTTTGACCTTAGTCAGAAGTAGGTCTGTTGTGACTAGGAGACGCAGGTCTAATCATTTGTTTAAGTATTGAAGTCATAATAGCATGTGCCTTGGTTCTATTTCTTACTTTTTCATCTCTTGATGTGTATCTTGTTTTCCGTCTCACTGAATGTGGGCCAAGAGAAAAACAGCTGAATATCAGAGGAGGTAATTCCTGGTGACAGGATTAAAGGAAAGTCAACTTTGTTTTTACCAAACCTCATGAAGTTGCTCAATAATTCTAAGATGACTCATCTTAGTACTTTAAAATCACATTAACTCTGCTGCCTTGAAAACAGTGCTTTAGGGAAGTGGATCCAATTATGTTACCAAAAAAAAAAATCTCTCTTTATTTCACCCTCTCTGTCAAACACACACACACACACACACACACACACACACACACACACACACACACTCACACACACATCCCTGGGTAAAGAGCAAGAAAAGCCTTAAAGGAATCATGGCAAATGTTTTACATTGGTGGGGTTTGGATAGTAAGCTCATGGATGATTTTTCTTTTCTTCTTTTAACTTTTTCTATAGTTCTGAAATGTTATTTCATAAATACAAACTACTTTTGCCATAAAAACAGAGAACAAAACCAACCAAAACACGTATCTAAAAGCAGCGATTGGTGGAGCAAGGCCAAGCATGCAGCTCATCTTTCCCTGAGCACATCTGCCAGGAGGCCCTGCGTGAGCCCATGCAGCTGCCCCTGTCTTGTTTTCAGAGACTTGGGCATCTACTCAGAAGCCGGCACCTAGTCGGCTCTGGGGAAAGAGAAATGGATGCTCGATATTCCACTTAGTCAACCTGAATGCATCTGGGCCCTTCGAGAGCTCCTGCCCTCACTCAAGGTCACCTTCAGGCGAGACTCAGCACTTGGTCCCATCCCTTGGTCACCCAACTTTAAAACAAATAAACAAACAAATGCAGCTCCGTGAGCAGTCTCGAGTACGGTCGAGTTTACTGACTTTTCTTTGGGAAAGGTGGGCAAGTTCCCCATGACATGTAATAAATTCCCCTAAGAATACCTGCATGTACTCTGCTCTTTCCTCAAAGTCCTCGCCCCAGCTGCTGCTCCATGGCCTTCCCTCCCTCCCCTTAAATTGCCTCCTGCAGCCCCTGAGCCTCACATTGTTGGGTTGTCAGCCAAATTTCAACCATCTCATTTCTTTCAGGCAGGTCTCCAAGGCCCATAGTGCAATTGAATTAAATGTAATGGTCCCTGAAAGCTGGGTGAACACCTTGTATTCGATGTAATGTCCTCAGTACAGACCTGAAAACTAGTATAGGGTTTGTATAAAATCCATGGTCATGAGGATGAGTCCTTAACTCAGTGCCCTGTGAGATCTCGCCACTCTTAGGAGCCAACATAGGGAACAGCAGGACAGATGTGGGACTGTGGAGCATGAGGTTCCAGCTGGGCCACTCTCTGAGCCACGTGGGCTGTGAAGGCTTCTCTCTCAGGAGGTAGCAGGGTGGGGCATCGGTATCGTAGGCTCCAAGTCAGGAACGCAAATGGAGGCCTACGAACCTTATGTCTACATATTTTAAAGTTATAAATCAAGCTAGCAAATCATTAAATAAAATATGTTCTGTCCTCCTACCTTGACAAAAATACCTTCAGAACAACCTGGAAATCCAGGCTGGAATTTAGAATTCTTGGACCACTTAGAGCTCTTTGCCAGACCATGGCGGCACGGGAAGAGCCAGCCTCCAGCTTTGGCCCTCGTCCTGCGTCCTTTCTCCTCCCACTCATGATTCTGGCCCTTCTTGCATTCCATATACCCAAGTTCCTCCCCCATCCTAACACCCGTGCTTGTGGATCTCTTAAGGCTGGGGTACACACACCAGCATCAGGGTCACCCTTGGAAGGACTGATTTGGAGCAGGCCTGCTCTGGGCCTAGAAGTGAGCTTGGGGATATTTGGGCAGAGAATTCTGGGGTCTCACGCATTATCCAAAAAAGTGGGGAGGATGCCAATCAGTCCATTCCTAATTTGCAATCTTGGAAGGCCCTCTCCAAGATGAATCAAGGAAATACAAGGTTCAGGTCACTTTATTTGCCAGTGCTGCTGCTAGGGTGGGGGTGGGGTTTCATAACGAAAGCTTATTTGTCCCACCTCATCCTCTGCTGAATGGGGCCTTTGGGAGAAGACCAGTAACCATGGCAGTGCCCTCTGGCCAGCTTCTGATGCAAAGCAAAGGCCTATTCCTTGCAGTGTTCTGCACTGTCAGGGATGGGGACCAAGGAGAAGGATCTTTAAAGGTAGAGCACATCAGCAGGAATTTTAGGGTCCTTGATGAAGTCAAAAATAACCTTTCCTGATACCCAGGATGGAAGGCAGAGGAGGAGCATAAGGAGTGTAGTGAAAGGAGGACTAAGGGCTTGGAGAAAGGCCACCCTTCATTCCATCTTTGCTCTTGAGGGTCAGGTGCTGTCTGTCATGTTGGAAGGCAAGGAGACAAACTGTATTACCCCAAAGTCCTCTGACTTCTCTCACGTGGTGTGGTTCCAAGAAGAAGTTCAGAGTGGGAGGGGGTTTTGGGAGGGGCTTAGGAGCTGTGCAGAGGTCCTGGGGCCAGACATTGCTAAAGATTGCACTGCTCCCCCAGCTCAAGCTGAGAGAGAGACAGGTACACTCTGAAGCCAGGGATGGTATCAAGTCTTCTCTCTTCCCCATCTTAGCCACCAGGCTCTGAAACTCTGCCAGGAAGGCTAGCTCTATGTGGTCTTGGCCAGTAGTGGCGTCAGGACTGAACATGAACAAATATAAACACACACACACACACACACACAAACATACACACACACACACACACACACACGGCAGGCTTACCTCAAGGCCTACTCTACAGAAGAAAATGTTTTAGGGCAGGGCAGTTGGCAGGATGTCACCAAGAATCCACGTGTCCTTTCTCTGAAGTCTGTTCCTCTCAACTTCACCCAAAACATAGTTAGAAGTAAGTACCTTATCTGGTTTTGAACTAAAGGTCATCGAGTTAATACTTGTTCTGCCACCTGCATTTTCATTTCAAAAGTAAAGCCATTGGGAAGCGGCATTGGAGTTTGGAAAGAGAAATGATATAACTTCTGAATATTATGGGTTGAACAGAATAGAGCCCAGGAGGCCAGGTTTGTGTTGGGTTCTCATAGTGTCATCCTTAGGAAGCATAGTTCACTCTACCCATTGGACTGTGGAGGGCCTGCCGTGTTTCCATTAGTAAGAGGGAGAACATTGTATGGAAGTTAACCCAGGGCCTTCCTACTGGAACCTAACCTCCAAGATTCATTTTGCTTCTATTTAAGCCCAACATGACTACGGGGGGAGATATTCGCCTACCCTGAGAAATCTAGCTCAAGTTCTGCAGCATCTCTCTCTCTCTCTCTCTCTCTCTCTCTGAAGACCTTGCACTTGAATACTGTAACATCACCCAAATTCACAAGCCCTCGCTGGAGTTTTACAAGAAGATAAATTGGCATCCATGTAGAATGGCCAGATAAGATATAGGACACCTGTGTTTTTATTTGCTAAATCTGGCAACCCTACATCCATGTCCCCAGATCTTCAATATTCCCTGATTTCTTCAGTAACAAAAGCTCCCTTAATGGGTTAGAGTGAAAATTCAAGGACATGTAAGGTCTTAGGGAGATGTCAGATGGGACCATACAGAAAACACAAAGAAAAAATCCCATGGAAAACTGGAGAGTCTCTCCCATAGAGTAGACTTTTCCTATTGGGAAGACTTTATGTCTTCCTTCCTTGTCACACATATGCCTATGTCAGAATACCTGGTTTGAGTACCAATCCAAAAAGGAAAGCCACTGAAACCAACAGGTCGTAACACTGACTCAACGAGCACCCACCAATTTGCCGAACGTCATGTTAGATGCTTTATGTGCATCATCTCATTGCATCCTCACTGTAGTCTTGAAGATAACTGTTTTTTCTTCCTCAATGTAAAGCTGAGAATCTGAGGTTTAGAAATGTTAAATAACTTGCCCCAGGTCATAAACTTGGTAAACAGAAGAGCCAGGATGATGGTGATGAAGGTGGTGATGATGAGGACAGCTAATGTTTGCTGAGACTAACATTATGGGCCAGCCAATGTGCTGCGCAAAAGTGCCACAGGCATTAATTCATTCAATTTTCCCAATTGCCTTTTCTGATCGGTACTCTAATTAGCTCCATTTTATAGATGAGGAAACTTATTCAGCCCTGGTCTGCTGACTCCAAACCATTGACTCCACTGTTAGCCAATACTAACTTTCGTCTCGCCTCTGCATCCACTGGGTCCTGACACCCCACCCCTACTCCTCTTACTGAAGGTTGCTTAAACCATTTATAGATTCAGCTGCTTCCTGAAACATTAACCTCACAGCTGGCTTACTGGTTTTTGGAAGGTAGTGCATGGCGAAGGAATGGCAGGCAGACCTCAGGTTAATCAGAGTCCCTACCTTAAATCTGGCAAATTTAGTGTTTCTGGCCTTGAAAATATACTTCTGACAAGCTTCATGCAAATTACTCCCAAGAGCTGACACATAGTCAGAAAAACAGCCTCAACAACAGCTTCAGTCTTACCTCTTGGAAGCTCTTGGCTTTTGTTGACCACAGTCTAAGAGAAATTTTCTTAGTCAAAGGCAAGTCTGGCTTCACACCTATCTGGAAAATCTGGTTTCTGTCTAATGGTGCTGATGGCACAGATCCTCTTTGACTGATACTCCCGTCCCCACTGCTAGGATGCAATTTCCAGGTTGGAGAGACAAATGCAGAAATGACAATAACAATTCCACCCTTCCACTTTCTCCTTATCAGCCTATGCAATATAATTTCCCCCAAACCCAAAGAAAGGGAATAAGACTGCAAACATCTCAAAAGCCTACCATCTCCTCTTGACTTCTTGAAAAATATTCTCACCTCATTCTTGTCTCTGTCTTCAAGAGGAGATTCTGCTTTGCCTGGGAGTGTCTGGTGGATTTGCTGCCCAGGGCCTGTCTCCTGCTTCTAGAATGGGCACATCCGAGAGCAGTAGAGAGGGGGCCAAGCATGAGAGTTAAGAGTGCAGGCTCAGGACTCAGGCTGCCTCGGATCAAGCCTAGCTCTCTTAAGTGTTTGCATGTAAACTTTGGCTCTTAGCCCTTTCTCTGCCTCAGCTTCCTCATCTGCAAAATGGGGATGATAATAGCCCAATGCCTTGATTAAGTGAGGTAATGTATATAAAGCATGCAGCCTAACTGTCGATAGGCTTTAGCTATCATCATCCAGTGGGCTTTAACTCCCTGAGAGAAGGGACTCCATTTTTTTAAAAAAGTCACACTGTATTCCTAGTACCTGCGTGTATTCCTAGTACCATAGTGCCTGGCATATACTAAGCACCCCCAAAACATTTGATCAATGTTAACTGAAAGTATGAGAAGGGCCTTGAGTGCAAAGCCTTCTTGCTGGGATCCTCCTATAAGTACAACTCTTTTCCCCTTTCAGCTTAACGCTTCCCTTAGAAGGCTACACAGAAAGGACTCCTAGCCCTGCGTCTGTGTGAAAAGGAGACACATTGGTCAAAATGTGATTCCTGGTGCCAGGCGGGTAGAAGGTTGTTAGCTGGAGTAATACGTGCACAGTCAGTGGCAGGGGGGCAAGGGGGAAAGAGGGGTTCATGCAGCTTAAGGGAAAGAAGTCATTTTATCCGGACTCCTGCAGTATTATCACTTTGACTCTCATTTATTTCGCATTGCTTCTCCAATGACTATACGTGAACAGATATTGCCAAGTCGGATTGTCTGTATTAGAGGCTAATCTCGCACAAACACTTATAGACATACTGTGGGGAGCGAGGCTGCTTTGTGGACTCCCTTGGCAGGAGCGCTAGACAAGGGATTCCTTCTTGTTCTGAGCAGTGGCATGTGACCGTGGTTTGGAGCTGGAAGGGGAGAATCAGATGGAATATTACACGGCAAATTAACTGATCACTTAATCCCAACCTTTTTGGCACCAGGGACCAGTTTCATGGAAGATATTTTTTTCCATGGGGGTGCTGGGGGAGAAGAGTTCAGGCGGTGATGCGAGCGATGGGCAGTGGCTGCAAATACAGATGAAGCTTCCACTCACTTCCCGCCCTGCCACTCACCTCCTGCCCCCACCCTCGTTTTATGGAAGACAATTTTTCCATGGATTGGTAGAGGGTGGGGCAGCAGAGCTCTGTGGCTTGGTCCCCGACAGGTACTGGTCCCCCACCCTGGAGGGGTTGGGGACCAAAGATTTAAGCTATTGAACATTTTTCCTTCAATAGGAATTATTACTGCAGCTTCTGCTGGCTTAAGATAGTGAAAGTCCAAAAATCCAGCATAATTGGGACCTTAACCCTATAAGATTATCCGATTTTTCCAGACATTTAGACAGTATTCTATTGATAATGCTTAATTATTTTTTAAATTTCTGATTTCTAGATACAGCCTAGGTTATATGCTTTTATCTCTTGGCCATTATTACTTTTGCTCATATTTGAAGCCTTTATCAATTATAGATGCATTGATTAGAGTAGAAGAAACCCTTGGTATAAAAGTATAAAACACTGTCACATACCCAGTATTTGACCTCTGAAACGTTCTGGGGGGAAAAGGAGTGAATTAATCAGCACCGACTCACTGCCGGAGATGTATCACCAAACTCATTAATGCTGCCACCAGTGAGCCGAGCCACCGGATACACTCACTCCTCTGATCCTACTGAAATTCATCCTGACCATCTGTTTCTGCAGCTAATGATGGAGACACAAATGTTGGACTATCAGCATTTTCCAGATTGCTTTTAGTATTCCAAATGCCAAGCCATCAGAGTTTTTAAAATTACTTTTGATTTTCCAAACACCATAACATCAGGCCATGCAGACAAGGAGATGCCAGTTATAAGACATTTATTGTGTGTGCTTTTTTTGCCTGGAAGTTTTCTGTGGGCTTATTGGTGATATAGATTGAGTATTTAATCCAAGAGACAGAGATTGAACTAGGGGAGAAATGGGCACAGACCTAACTGTGACATCACCTGGACACTGTAAACTCAGAGACAGGAAAGCAGCCCTGGAGTGGTTCCACAGCACTGCCTTTGGGGAACTGGGCCTAGCTTTCTGGTTCATTCCTGAACAGTTGCAGACATGAGTTATGTTAGGTGGGGGCATCTTTGGAGCCATCTGTGTAGGAAGAAGAGTGTGAACTCTGGCAGGGCAGACTTCGTTCCACTGATGATGCAGCGTGTCATTGTTTTCATGAGAATAAACACACAGAAGGGACACTGAATAAATTAGGATTAAGTTTGGCTGCATGTGACCAAAACCCCCAAATACCAGTGCCTTACACAGGATGGGAGTCTCTCTCTCACACACATAAAGAAAGGGGGAAGGTAGGCAGTGCAAAATGTCTAGTACTCCATGAAGTCATTAGGAAACGAATCCAATCTCTTTCCAGTTCAACGCTTCCACCATTCCTAGGGTGCGGTCTGTGTCTTTCTGGTCCAAATTGGTGACTGAAGAATCAGCCATCATATTCAAACAGAGGAAGCAGAAGAAAGGCAGTTTAGTTCTCGCCCTAGAAAATCACATCCCAGAAGCTGCAAACACTTCCATGCTCATATTATTGGCTAGAACTTAGCCAAATGGTCACATCCAGCTGCAAAAGATATTGGAAAATGTAGACTTTCTCCCAAGCATTTTATGCTCAGCTAAAAATGAGGAGTTCTGGTACCAAGAAAGAAAGGAGACAATGGATGTGGGGTAGCCTGCCTGAACACTGAACTAAGTGATAGGACATAGGAAAGGCCTCCAGAAAGATGTGATGTCTGAGCACTAAAACAAAATATGACTAGGAACTGATGCAGATGGAAGGGATGTAGGAGAGGGGGAAGGGAAGAATGTTTCTGCAGGTGGGGGAACAGCGTGTGCGAGGCCACAAGGGAGGGGAGCATGCCTGGTGCAGGATCTAAAGACGCTCTTTCTGGCTGGACTGTGGGGCGGAGGCAGGTGAGTTCACGCCCTAGAGTAGGCTCGGGCCAGTCCTCATTCCCCACTAATATTCTCGGAGTTCTGGCTCTCTTGCCTCCTGCTGCATCTGAGTCTCCAAGTTTAGAGTGAGTGGCCATTCCCTCTGGGTTAAGAATGGAAAGAGCGGTGAGTATACCATATCCTTGTTAAGACGGCCCCTTACTTTTTTCTCAGAATAGGAGAATTTAGATTCTTCTTCTTCAACTGGAATGAAAAGCAAAGTATCTTCCAGAGAGGCTGGAGGGAGGGTGGGGGATGGAGGCAGAGCACCCCCAAGGGTTCTCTCTTCTGTCCCTCCACACCTGGGAGCTAACGTCCTGCCATCGTTATCACAACGGTTACAGGTGGGGATCTGTGATCTGAGAAACAGGCCAGAGGCACCTCCAAGTCAGCTTGTCCAAGACTGACTCATGCTCTTCCCCCTCCAGCGTTCCCTGACTCCGTGAATGCACCTCCACACACCCCATGCCCCAGCGACTAAGGCAGGAGCCAGGGGAGCGTGGAGGGAGCATGGAGCATCTCCGCTCCCCAGCCCCTGGCATCCAACCGCTCACACTTCACGCCTAGTGATTTTGTCTCCTCAATATCACTTCCAGCTGCTGACCCCTCTCCACGCCACGGTCCCCATGCTAGTCCAAGCTACTGTCGTCCTCTCCTGACTCGCAGCAGTTGTAAATTATGTTGCTCTGCACCCGCTCAGACCCCTCTACCATCTGATGGGTCCAGCTGGTGTCATCGTTTCACAGCACAAGACTGATGGTAATCCCCGCCCCCACCACTTATACCCTGTGGTGGCTTTCTAGCTGTCGTCTACACTGCCCTGGGTCTTCCGGTCTGCACCTGTCCTGCTCCATCAGGCATCATTCCCTCCCCTGCTCCCTGCACTCCAGCCACCCTGGCTGACTTTCAGCCAGCCTCTGCCTTCCCTTCTGTCCCAGGGCTTTCCTGCAAGCTGCAATGCTCTTTCCTCCTCCTGGTGCATCCCAGTCGTCTTTCCCTTCTCAGCTCCGGTTGCTTTCTCCGGGAAGTCTTTCCTAAGCTCCCAGTATGCTAAGAACCCTCCTTGCACACTCCCATGTTTCCTTCCTTTAGTACACATGTTGGTTTATAATTTTGCATTCACTCGTTAGTTGATCAAGGTCTCTATTGCTGAATTTTTAGTGGGTGAGCCTTGCAGCTGAAGGGCTACAAAGGTTTCAGATTAATTCTGGAAATGCTTTCTCTTCGCATATTTAGAGGGAAAGTAATCTTTTCTAATATTTGCAGATAGGAGGAATATTTTGAGTCCTAAAGGATTATTTTTATAATCATTTTATATTAACTTTGCTATTGCTTTATGCTGATATAAAGTAATAAACCCAAATTTGCTCCCACGTATTAGTGATCACCTGTGGATAATATTAGGGCAATGCCCTAATTTGGGAGGGGGGTTATGTTAATGTCCCGTAAGGATATTAATGGCTGCCCATGGAGAGATGGTGGGAGCGCTACCCATGGAGAGACTTAATATCCCTTAACTCTTTTGCAGACCCAGTAACATTTCTGCCTCCAATGACAGCAGGGATCTTCGGGCCCAGGGACTTCGGAGGGCTGTCCGTGGGGGCCGAGGAACAGGGAGGGAGAAGGATCTGCTTGCATTCTTCTGTTTCCTACATCCCTACACTTAGGAACAAACTTCACACCCATTATACTCATCAGGGGTTACAAACTTGTGGCTTATGGGCCAAATTAGTCCTTTAGATGTGTTTTCTTTGGCTAGAAGGATATTTAAAATTATTTTTATGCATGAATGCTATTTTGGCAGATAATGCCTGCTGCAATTGAAATGCATGTCCTCTGCCTGGCCCCTGAGAACAGCGAGTTTGAGTTCCTGCCTGGCTGTGCCTTGTGGAGGAGGGATTGACTGCATGGGGACTTCTTGAACGTGAGGCGTGTGACCTGGGAGTAAATAAATGTATGGGGGAGAACTAGAGGTCACAGACACAGCGACGCTGAGTGAGTGCTTTTGCTCTTCAGCTCTGGTGTCAAACACTCATATGTCTTTACTTCTTGTAGCCATGGCCTCCGCAATAGGAATTAAAGGGCTCCTCTGCTGGCTCAAGGGGAGAATGCAGTGCAAGAGGCGTCTCTTTCTTCAATCCTTAGGCTCTGCCTTGTGTAATAGTATATTATAGGCCTTTATCTAGAAGTATCTTCTGAAGTTCCCTAGTGGAAGCACTTAGAGAAATGAAAAATATTTGCACACTAATGGGTGTGACAATTCTTGTCCCCATGAGATACCCTCTTGTTTTGTGAAGGAACGCTCATAGCCAGTATGGTTAGGTGTGTCCCTGTCTCGCTTGACAAGGGAAGGTGAGCTCATTTTTTCAGACATGCCCTGGTCCCACTGCTGTTCTTCAGCATTCTCTCATCTGAGTCTTCGTTCATCCTTTGACTCTTAGCTGCTGATGTAGAGGACAGACCCCACCTCCCCAGGCAGGACCAAACGATGGAACACATCTCAACGCATCACCCATTTTCTCTCTAGAAAGGTGCCCCTTGCTGCCAGTTTCCCAGCCTTTACACGTGGCTCCTTCGCAGAAAAAAAATATAAAACCCCAAATGTCCCAACACATTTCAGTACATTCTTGCCTTCCTAGGTCTGTTGCTGACAGGGTATCTGCCTCCCTCTTCCAGTGTTATGTTCCCAGAGGTTGCTCAGAGATCCCCCAACCCTAGGAAAGTGGGTGGGCTGAGGGCAGATCTTCCAGGCCACCTTCTGGTCACACTTGACCTAAGCACTGGCCCACACCTTCTTCTCTGCTCCCCTCCCCCACCCCCACAGCCCTGAGAACAATCTTCATACCCCCTGCCGTGATCTGCACTTGAACCCTGCTTTGGTGAGCTCAGGGTCCCAGACCATTAGGGAAAGTAACACGGATACTACCAAGAGACGTTGTCTTTGCCCCGCATATCTTGTTAAACAGTCTTCCCATTTGCATTAAGTTTTCACTTTGCTGTGAAATGTGTTTGAAAACATTTTAATGATGTTTTATTCTAAAATTATGTGGCACTGAGAAACTTAATTAGTTAATTGAAAGTTTTGGGTATACAAAATTAATGAATTCATATTCAAATGCCTTAATTCATGAACATCTGTCACCATTGATCTATGTAAGTCCCACTTTTTAAAAATTTTATCCTATTTTTCCCCTTTTATTTTTCTTCTTTACTCCCATCCCCAACCCCAACCTCCACTATAGCACCCTTATTAATATATTTTAAATGTCTTTAGATATGTAAATATCCTTGGAAAATACATAGAGTTGTCTTATAGGTCTTTTGAGTGTTAATTTACACAAATGGCATTGTGCTATTCTATTTTTTTTTTTTTTATACAGAGTCTCACTCTGTCATCCCAAGTAGAGTGCAGTGGCATCATCATAGCTCACTGCAACCTTAAATTCCTGAGCTCAAGTGATCCTCCTGCCTCAGCCTCCTAAGTAGCTGGGACTACAGGTGTGCACCATGACACCCAGCTAATTTTTCTACTTTTAGTAGGAACAGCATCTCACTCTTGCTCAGACTGGTCTTGAACTCCTGAGCTCAAGCGATCCTCTCATCTTGGCCTCCCAGGGTGCTAGAATTACAGGCACCCAAGCCTCTGTTTCTTATTTTTTCACTAACACTATGTTTTTAAGATCTACCATATTGCTACAGAAATATTTGGTTTCTCAGTAGTTTGTTCTATCCACACTCTGCATTTTTGCTTATACCCTCTAATTCCTGATTTCTCTACCACAAACAATGCTGCAATGAACATCTGCATATACACTTTTCTTATGGACCTAGTAGAGAGTTTCCCTGGAGAGTATTCTCAGCAGTGAGGTGTTGGGTCGTCAGACTATAGATGCATTGTCAAGTTCAATGAATACTGCTTGATTGTAGCTCGGCTTGTTTGCACAAGTTTACACTTTCCCCAGTAGTAACAGTTGCAATCCCAACATCTCTGCTAGCACTTGGTATTATTTGACATCGTAATTTTTGCTCAAAGCTTAGGCGTAAAGTTCTGTCTCATCTTTTACTTGGTATTTTTAGACATTTTATTCTTTTATTTTTCATTGTTAAATTACTATTGAGGTTGAGAACGTCTTCATAGACTTATTAACCGTGAAAAGTTTCCCTTCTGAAAACAATCTTTTGATGTCCTCTGTCCATTTTTCTATTGGGTTTCCTATCTTTTTGTGTGATTGTTGATGATGATGATGATGATTTGTAGGAGTTTCTTGGAAGTCTGGATATGAATACATCGTTGGCTGTAGATGTTGCAAATGTCATCTGGTTTATTGTCTGTGGTGTCCTCCATGGAATAAAAACCCTTATTTTTTCTTTTGAGTCCAATTTATCATTTTTTTTTCATGGTTTACATTTTTTGGGATCTTGTTTAGGAAAGTTTTCCTCATATTGAGGTCACAAAAATGTTCTATGATATTTTCTTCTGTTAGTTTTCTATTTTATTTTTTACATTTAGGTGTTTAAGTCTTTAATCCATTCAGAGTTGGGTATTATGTTGTGATGTAGGGATTTAATTTCATTTTCTCTATAAAGTGAGCCAAATTTTCCCCAATATCATCTATTAAAGTCATCTACTCTTAATACAGTCTGGGAATGCCCTCTCTACATACACATGAGTCTGTTTCTGGGCTCTTTATTTTGTTCCAAGTGTTTGTTTGGCTCTGAATTAATATACCACCCTATTTTTATTGGTGATATTTTCTTGGCTTCAAAATTGTGTTATTATCTGGTAGAGTGAGTCTTGGCTTTTCTTTTTAAAAATTATCTTAGCTATTCAAAGTCTTTAGTCCTCCAATTAGATTTTAGAATCAATTTGTAAAAAATCCTGCTTGAATTTTGACTGGGATTCCACTTATATATTAATTTCAGGAAAAGTGACATCTTTACAAAATTACTTGTCCAACAATCCCCCCCACTAATATTTCCATTAATTCAACTCTTTTAAAAATGTGCTTTAATAGTGTTTCTGAATTGTCCTCATAAGGGTCTTGTATATTCTTTGTTAGGTAAAACTTGAGATGCTATGATTACTGTTACTACAGCGAACCGAACCTTAATTTTTACTATATTTTCTAGTTGCTTATTGCTGATGTAGAGGAACACTACTGATTCATGGAGGCTCTAGCTCATTTAGTTTATGAGCCTGTAATTTCCCTGCCTCGGCCACTTAGTCCTTACCTCATGCTCCATCAGCGTGCTCTGATAGTTCCAGGGCGTCCAGACAAATCTCTTCATTTACCCAAACGCTCATCAAACATTCCTTGGGCACTTCTTGTGTCCCCCTGACCCCCAATGATATGTTGAAGCCCTAACCTTCAATGTGACTATTTTTGGAGATAGGACCTTTAAAGAGAAAATTAAGGTTAAATGAGGTCATAAGGTTGGGGTCCTAATTAGATAGGACTAATGTCCTTAAAAAAAGAGGAAGAGGCCGGGTGCGGTGGCTCACGCCTGTAATCCTAGCACTCTGGGAGGCCAAGGCGGGCGTATTGCTCAAGGTCAGGAGTTCGAAACCACCCTGAGCAAGAGTGAGACCCCCGTCTCTACTATAAATAGAAAAAAATTAATTGGACAACTAAAAATATATAGAAAAAATTAGCCGGGCATGGTGGCACATGCCTGTAGTCCCAGCTACTCGGGAGGCTGAGGCAGTAGTATCACTTGAGCCCAGGAGTTTGAGGTTGCTGTGAGCTAGGCTGATGCCACAGCACTCACTCTAGCCTGGGCAGCAGAGTGAGACTTTGTCTCAAAAAAAAAAAAAAAAAAAAAGAGGAAGAGACATCAGAGTTCCCCCTGCCTGGAGCACACACAGTGAGAAGGTGGCTGTCTGCAAGCTGAGGACAGAGGCCTCACCAGAACTCAATCCTGCTGGCCCCTTGATCTTGGACTTTCAGCCTGTAGAACGGTGAGAAAATAAATTTATGTTGTTTAAGCCACTCAGTCTGTGGGATTATGTTACGGCAGCCTGAGCAGATTAGTACAAACTTTCTGTGCCCTGGTTCCTCTGAGTTATCTTATGGGAGGGTGTCTCTGCCTGGAAAGCCTTACCTAGGGTCTTCTTTCAGTCCAGGCAGTAGAGATCAAGTTAGAGTTGTAGAAATGTTTAAAAAAAAGAAGGAAAGAATTAACATTCATGGCATACAGGGAGGTAATTGATTTCTTTTATGTTAAGACATTTTAAATAGCAAATTCCATTTAAATCTTAATAAACATTTTTTTTTTCAGTGTCTTCAAGACTCAATGTCAGAGAATTGATGGGAACCGAATTGTTTCTAAAGGTAAACCTCCACAAACAAGCCCACTAATTCTCAGGGTTGGGGGAGGAAGGGGGGATTCACATTCACATATAGGACTTAAACAGGAAGGAGAAGATCCATCAGGAAAACAGGAAGAGAGACCCATCTCCTCAATCCAGCAATTCAAGGTCTACAGCCCTTATTTCTTCCTGCATCCAAAAGTCTATTCTCTATAACAGCCAGAATGACCTAAAAATCAGATCACTTGCCTCCCTTGCTCAAAATCCTTCCAATGGCTTTTCATCCACCCAAAATGAAATCCACGTGTCTCCCATGGCCAATTAAGCCAATAGGTCTGGCCCCTGACCATTACCCTGAAATAATCTCCTGCCACCTCCCGTCCTTCTCATTCTGCTCCAGCTACACTGGCTTCTTTGTGCTCCTTAATCACACAGAGACGACACCTGGCCCAGGACCTGTGCCTGTTCTCTTCCCTCGGCCAAGAATGCCCTTCCTTTGGACCTTTGTTTCTTTTCATCTCTCAAGGCTCTGCTAAAATGTGACTTTCTCAGAGAGGTCTTCCCTGACCACTCAATCTAAACCAGCCACCCTGCCTCCTCCATAGCCTATCCTTGTTAGCATTTAGGCTACAGACTCATTTGCTTATTTGCTTGTTGTTCGTGTCTCCCACTAGAATATAAAGTCTGTGAGAACAAGGACCTTGTCTAGAATACCCCTGGGCATCTAGCAGGACTGGATGTGTATTGAATGAATGAATGAGCAGGTCAGCCTGGGAATGAGGTGTGCGGGGGTACAAATGATGCAACTGTGCCTCTTTCCCCCAAGAATCACTGCTACTTCATCCTGTCCATCCTGGGTCCCTAAAAACTTCAGAATAAAGTGTTCTCTACACACAAGGAAAAACCAAACCCTCCTAACTGGCCTTGGGACCAGCCTCCTCCCTCCCACATCACCTTATTCTAGTTATCTCATTTTGCTCCCAATAGCCAGCCTTGACTTTTCTGGGCTCACCCGGGCATCAGGGACTGTGTACACACTGAGTGGCCCAGATCATGTCTGCCTTAGAGATCTCCCAGGGCAGCCAGTCTGGGACAGTCAGCCTGGACCTCCTGCAGTCTCCCATTCACTCCGTCTGCCTGGGAACAAATCTCTCTCCTTGTATCCTCACAACTGGACCCAGAAGGAGGTAAGCGTCAATGTCCAGGGTCCTCTGGAAAGGGAGAGTGGAACTGCAGAACCACTTGGGCACAGGGGCACTGGTAGGCCTGAGAGGCTGGAAACAGTGCTACAGAATGTTCTTCCCAGACCATTCTCATTGAAGACCCCAGAATGAACTTCCCTCCCCAAGTCAAGAAAGGATCGGCTTTCGCATCTCCCTATGGGGCATTCTCCTGTTACCATTTCTAGCATAAAATATGATACTGTAAGAAGCAGTGACTTTGTGCCAGCTGCTGTTCTAAGTGCTTTTTGTCAGTTATCCCATCTCATGGGCACTCTGCCGTAGGAGGTACACACACTATCATCACCCACTTTACAGGTGAGGAGATTGAGGTTGGGGAACATGGAGCGATTTACTCCGATTCACGTGGTTTGCAGGTGGTGGAGTCAGAACGCTAATGTAGATGCTAAGCACTATGTTATTTGGCATGCCAATTTAAATAAGTTACCTACACTAACTCTACAAAAAAACCCAACAGCTTTACTGAGGCATAATTTACATACCATAAAATTCACCATTGTAAGTGTGCAACTCAATGACTTTAGTAAGCCTACGGAGTTGTGCAACCATCACCACAATCCAGTTTTAGAACATTTCTACTACCTCAAAATGTTTCTCCGTGTCCATTTTTGGTTAATCCTCACTCCTACCCCTAGCCCTAGGCAACTGCTGCACTACTTTCTGTCTCTATAAATTTGCTGTTCTAGACACTTTACATAAATGAAATCATTCTGCATTATCTTTTATTTTACTACAAACCGCATTTGTTTTTGAAGACTGTTCAGCTCAGTTCTCAACGTTCAGTTCAGAAGTACACACGGGACTAACACAAGAAGGAATGTATTACACCTCCACTTCTCCAGGAGGCCTGGGGGCAAAGTTTTTGTTTATTTACTAACTATTCCAGGCTTCTGAGGACACAGACCTGGGCACTGCCAGGCTACAAGTGGAAAATCAGGGTGGAGGTGGGTGTGGGGTTGGGGAATTATACATGTTTCTTTTTTTATATTTTTTATGTTATTTTTTTGTTTTGTTTTTTTGAGACAGGATCTCACTCTGTCACTTGGGCTAGAGTGCAGTGGTGTCATCATAGCTCACTGCAGCCTCCAACTCCTGGGCTCAAGCGATCCCCCTGCCTCAGCCTCCCAAGTATCTAGGACAACAGGCACATGTCACGATACCTGGCTAATTTTTCTATTTTTTGCAGAGCCAGGGTCTCACTCTTGCTCAGGCTGGTCTCAAACCCCTGGCCTCAAGCGATCCTCCTGCCTCGGCCTCCCAAAGTGCTAGGATTACAGGCATGAGCCATCTCAGCTGTTCTCTTTTACTTCTCAAAACATGTGAAATAGTTGTTCTTAATTCACAAGCTTTTACTCCAAAGAGTTTCAGGAATGGCTCCATTTAAAATAAAATACAGTAAGTAAATAAGTTAATTAATTAATTAGTTAATTAAACTACAAAGAACAAAATGAAACCCTAGAAATCTAATTTAAAAATGTAATCTCAAGTACTCCAGAGATTGAGGCAGGAGGATGGCTTGAGCCCAGGAGTTGGATGCTGCAGTGGGCTGTGATTACAGCACTGTACTCTAGCCTGGGTAACAGAGCAAGACTCTGTCTCAAAAAAATACAAAATGAATAGAAATAAAAATGAAACCCAAAGGGCCAACCTGAAGTGGTTCAGCCCACCCTGTCCCGTAAGGAAGCTCCTCCCTGAAAGGGGAAGTGAGGAAGACAATAGCAAAGGGTCGCCTCCCTTTCATTCTCCAAACACCACTCGTTAAATTTATGGCCACGTGAGGTTTGCGCGTTTGTTTCTACTCCAGACCTGGGTCCAGTGCAGTTGATACCAGAAATCTTACTCTCCTGCCTTTTCTATACCAAGACAGACCTGAAAACAAGACATTTTAAAATTTTATGCACAGGTTTCTGTAAGTGCAAAGTGGGCAGGGTGGAGAGAAAGAATAAAAGACTAACAATAACATCAATAATAATAGCTAACATTTATTAAGCACTTACTATGTGCTACACCTGTTTTACCTGTTTTTTTCATTTAATGTTCAGAATGACTCTATAAGATCAGTAGTATTATTAACTTCATCTTATAAAAATTATAAGTATTATTAGTACAGATACCAGTAGTACAGAGATCAGGCAGAATTATTACCATTATTAAATTATTAGTAGCACAGATTTTTAAAATTATATTTGTATTATTAGTACAGAAATTATTAAGGTATGGAAATTACTAGTACAGAAAATAGTATCAGTGCTATTATAGTATAGAAAGTATTAGTACAGAAAATAGTATTAATACTATTACTACAGTACAGAAATTACTAGATGTCAGTACCAATAGTATAGAAATTTTTAGTACGGAAGATAGTGTCTGTACTACTATTGGCTCCATTTTTCAGAAAACGGAGGCTTAGAGAGGTTAAGCTAAACTTACCTAAGACTATAGAATTAGTGAGTGGAGCTGCTGAACTCAGTACTACGCTAGTTGTTAGCTCTTAACTGCTAAGTAATACTCGGCCCCCAGACCGCCAGTGGCGTCCTCCCAGCTCAGGGAGGAGTGTCGGAAGGAGGCAGAGGGACTATGAGAAACCACAGTGACTCATGGTGACTGAAGGAGAAAGAACTGCGGGTCTTTCCTGGTGACCCAGAGCCAACAGGGAAATGGGTAGCTAATTAACCTGGGAAACGGCCCACATCCTGTGTTGGAAAGAAAGAAACCATTTTAAAAGTTAGAAAATGAGTTTGAACAGTGTTACATTTACACAGAGCTCAAGTGACAGGATTTTTTTTTTTTTTTTTTTTTTTTTTGAGACAGAGTCTCACCCTGTTGCCTGGGCTAGAGTGCCGTGGCGTCAGCCTAGCTCACAGCAACCTCACACTCCTGGGCTCAAGCAATCCTTCTGCCTCAGCCTCCCGAGTAGCTGGGACTACAGGCATGTGCCACCATGCCTGGCTAATTTTTTCTCTATACTTTTAGTTGGCCAATGAATTTGTTCCTATTTTTAGTAGAGATGGGGGTCTTGCTCTTCCTCAGGCTGGTTTTGGACTCCTGACCTTGAGCGATCCTCCCGCCTCGGCCTCCCAGAGTGCTAGGATTACAGGCGTGAGCCACCGCGCCTGGCCAGGTATTTCTTTAGTGTAGATTTTCCACTAGGCTATTCCTCTGGCTTTTGAAAGTTACATTGAATTATACTAGCTTTATGGTTATTTTATTCTAATGGTTTGCTCTATGAATGAACCCCAATCTTAGTCTCATAGGTGAGGGAGGGTGGGGAGGAAACAAGGAGCACAGGCTGTGATTTGCTTTGGGAGCAGTCCCCGGAGCAGGGGACATGCCGGAGGGAGGGTCCTTTCTGTCTAAGGTAGCGGGGAGCCCAGGGCTAGACTCTGAGCGTAGCTCAGTTTATTTCAAAGACTCAGGTTTCGAGCTCTCAGAGGGTAGAGGGAAAGTCTGCCCTCTCCTCTGGTCACATATTCACCCCTTCGAAAGGTTAGAGTGTGGACATCTTGCGGGGGAGACATTATTCTGCCTGCCAGAGCCTCACAACAGCTGGACCTTCATCTCTCCCTTCTCGGAGGATGGTGAGAACAGCTGGGAGGAAGCTGTGGCTGCCCACGCAAATAGGTTTCCTGAGGAATTGAAAACAACCACCTACCCATGGCTGAAACAAGAATCTTGCATGCTAGAATAAGGTAACGGCTTAGAATTCTGTTTGCAAACTTAGGCTTAAGTGGGGAGACTTATACTTTTTCCCAAGTTTATATCCCCTAAAATAAGGAAATTAGTTATTAATTCCTCAGTTCACAGACTATATTACAGTTTTTGGTTTTCTTTCTTTTTGAATACTGTCAACCCAGCTTTGAGGCGCTGGTTAGAGGTGCTTAGTTCCTCTTCTTGAGTAGTCAATTAAGTCCACACCCCCACTCACCTGCCTCACTGGGCTGTCACGCTCCTGGCCACTATGCACGTACCCTAATTGCCTGGAGACAGGAACCAGACAACTAGGGACAGCCCCTATGCTCCAGAGCTCAATGAAATTACTCAAATTAGCCAAACCTAAACCTTCTACTCTGCCTCACCGGGTCCTTCCCATGGAGACCACACTTGCCTGGTGACTGGTCCCCGAGCTGTACCCTGTGGCCTTGTGTGGTGTGCTGTGGGGACTGTGAGGTTAAAGAAACTGAACCTTTTTGGTTTCTCTCTCTTGATCCACACCCTCACCCAAGGTAATATGTTTACAACACAGGGTCGGTGTGTTCAACTGACTTTTCTCACTCATTAACTTTTGATTGATTTTTCTCCCTGCAAAAGGCTCAGGGAGGACATTTCTCAACCTTACAAGGCTAATTTTAATGTCAACAGAGGAAAGTTGGGAACAGCCTGAGGCAACTCTCTGCCCTCCCACCCCTGACGCCCAGAACTTCCCTCGGGCCACTCCACAGCAGACGGCAGCAGAGAAGGTGCAGGCACGGTGACCCACTGTAACCCTATTTCTTTGGAACTGTATTTGATTGGTCCAGAAGCCAGCCTCCAGAGTGGGAACATGAATTCTGACCAGAAGAAACAGCTTCCCCTCCACAAACCACCTGCCGCTGCTTCCCAGACTCACGATGCCCCAGCGAGTCTTTTCTTTTCCCATGAAAACTCCTAGACGCCAAACTGCCCCAAACTTGCAACCATACTGCTCCATCTGAGGAATCCAGTGCCAGTTCCCACTCCTGAGCCCTGACTCGCTCTTTACAGATGGAGCAAGGGCCGGCATGCCAGGAATTCAGGCAGCCTCTAGAAGTTGGAAAAGGCAAGGAAACCAAGCCTTTTCTAGAGCCTCCAAAAAGATTGCAGTCCTGCCTACACCTTGATTTCAGCCCAGTGAGCCCGTGCTGGATCTCTAACCTACAGAACTGTAATATACTGTGTTTGTACTGTTTTAAGCCAGCAAGTTCATGGTAATTTTTTAGTGGTAGCAAAAGGAATAGTATAGAGGTCGGGAGGGGTTTAGCTGCCCTTGGGTGACAGAAGGATCACCCATTCAGAGCCACTCTCCTGTACCTTGTGCTTCCAAAAACATTCAATACCCATGATTTGTTTTTGAGCAGAAATGGATTTATTAAGGGACATTCATTAGCTTACAGACTCTCTGGGAGGGCCACAGACCAGGCTCTGGAGCACACAGCCGGGTACGATTCCCAACCATACCATGGGGCTTCTCTTCTGAAACATTTAAAAAATCTATTCATACAGACGCTTTGAAACATTTCAAACCACAGATAAATGGGAAGAATGGTAGAATGAACACCCATCCGTCCCAGTGTTGGTTTATGTTTCCCCAGAAGGAGATCCTGAGAGAACGTGGGTACAGGTAGTTCGTGTGGGGTGATCCCAGAAAGGACAAGGGAGCCAGTGCAGGACGTGAGGCAGGAAAGGGAAAAACAGCAATGACATGTTCATTAACGAGACAGTCACCACCGAGGGCAGCCGGGTCTCAGTCCTGCTGGGAACTCTCTGGGAAACAAACCATGCAGCACATGCCTCACAGTTGTCTCACCAGAGGATGGGGGAGGCTGCGGCTTTAACCCTCTGGCTCCTGCCCCTGAGAAAGTCAACTGCCTCAGTTTCCAGGTTGTGCCTAATGAACAGTGTTAGCAAACTTCCTTGTGCTGGAGAAAGTCCTCTGGCAGAGAAGCAGTGAGTTGCATCATTTGAGGTGTGAAGTCTTCCCATGGCAGAAACTGGGCACCAGAGCTGTGCATTAACCCAAACGGGGGCCGAGGGGTCATGGGGTGCAGCATCGACATCATCTGCCACAACCCTCCTGAGGTTGACCGCAGACATCCTGCCACCCCCTCCATCTCTCTCCATGCACCCACGCGTGCAGCAAATGCATAGTGTTTATCACGTGCCAGGCACTGCGCCTCTGTTAAACCCTTTCATCTGCCCAGTGACCCTATGAAGTACGTATCCAATAGAGGTGGTGGTTAGAGGACACTAGAATCGTTCCAAAGAGTGCTGGAGCCATTCTATTTTAAAAATGTCATTATGCCAGAAATGACATCTTTCGCAACTATTTGAACTTATGGTGAACAATTTTAGATGCCAACTTAAAAATATACATGGAGATGCATCATTTTTCAAAATTCTTTCTGCAAGTAAGCAGCCAAAGAGTTTGTAAACCTCCATGTCCTCGACGTGTGCAGTCGTGTCTGCATCTGTGACATTCCCAGAATCACTGAACAGTTGATGGGGGCTAGGGTGGGGAAGCAGTTGAGGCACTTCTGCGGTTACCCTGGAAGGATCCTGGGAAATACATTTTTAAAAGGAAAATCAAAACAAGCGATGCTATAGATAGAAACTGAGTTCAGCACGCTGAAGATCCAGATGGATGTGCGCTGAACACCCAGGCTTTGCTCTTCAGCATTCGGGCTCCGTCTCCCCCTCGTCTGAGGATGCCAAGGCAGTGGCTCAAGTGCCATCCCAAACCGTCACCTTCCCTTTTATAATGACTTGATTTTCTTAATGTTGCCCCCACAACCTCTAAGTGTTAAACTTGCTTTATGATCAATGTGGCTCTGTCTAATAATAATAATGGTAAGGATTCCTTCTACTTTACCAGGAAGACATTAAGCCAGCTGACACGTTTTTCTCTTCTAGAAAACCAAATGACTATGGTAGCATAAGCCTCACGGTGCAAGCCCGTTGAGGGCACAGCATGAGCTGCGAGGTAGTTCTGAGGTTGTGATGATAGGTGAGCTACAAAGGAGGGGGTGACAATAGTGACAACAGAAAACCTACCTTACGTGCAAAAGAAGTGCCATGGGTGTAATTTATCCACACTGAATTTTTTTTGTTTGTTTAAAGACTCTGTCACCTGGGCTAGAATGCAGTGGCATCATCACAGCTCACTGCAACCTCACTCCTGGGCTCAAGAGATCCTCCCACCTTGGCCTCCCAAGTAGCTGGGACTACAGGTGTGAGCCACTGCACCTGGCCTATCCAAACATATTTTTACAGCCAGTCATATTCATCAGCTATAATTCCACCTTTCCCCTTTTAGGAAACAATCTTCTCTTAACTCCCATGAGTAAGCAAGCTGGTTCTATGGTCTCTTGTGAATGGGTTCTCTCCAAGAGTAGGCAAAAAAAACCTTAAGAAGGTTATTAGAATTTGGTCTAATAATAGCTCAACCCAGGTTGCAAAAATGTTTCTCAAAGTTGCTACAATGTTCAGTTGAGTTCACTTATTCAGCTGTTTTTTCCTCTAGCTGTTATTGTTCATCTTACCCAGACATGGTAGGAAAAAACCTAAAGAATAACTTTTCTTGCTCGTTCCTTCTTCATACTTGGTAAGGAACAGAGGGGTAAGAGCTTGGGCTTTGAAACCAGACAGGCAAGAGGGTAAACCCAGGCTCCATCACTTGTTAGTTTTAAAGCTTGGATAGGTTATTTAAATTCTCTGAGCAGTTGGTCCGAGTGCAGTGGTGTTTACAACTAATTGATCACGACCAGTTACAGATTCATTTGTACCTTCTCCACTCCCACTGCTCCACTTGACCAGCCTTTAAAATACAAATAAATAAATAAATTCTCCAAGCCTCAGTTTCCTTTTCTGCAGAATGGGGGTGACTTTTCCTCCTCCCAGGACTGCTGTGATGAATCAACAAGGTCATGTGGGCCAGGATTACAGGCATGAGCCACCATGCCTGGCCTGGTTGGGAGTCTGATTTTAAATCACTACTGGTAGATAAGTTACTGAAATCATTTCATCTGATTACTCATAAGCCTAGAGTAATGTCCCAAACACAGTGTGTCATAACAATGATAATAACAACAATAATAAGTAATGATTTGAATAGCGCTTTAATTTATAAAGCACTTGCAAACATCATTTCAATTAACTCTCATGAAAACCTATGATTTAACCAAAACAAATACCATTCTTTTCTTCTTCTCATTTAGGGAAGTGGAAAGTAAGATAAGTGATATTTATTTATTTATTTTTTTGCAGAGCGTGCAGTGGTGTGATCATAGCTCAATGCACCCTCAAACTCCTGGGCTCAAGGGATCCTTCTGCCTCAGCCTCTTGAGTAGCTGGGACTACAGGCACATGCCACCATGCCCTGTTGTTTTTTAAAAAATTTTTATTTTGTAAGAGATGGGGTTTGTCTAATTTGCCCATGCTGGTCTTGAACTCCTGGCCTCAACCTCTCAAAGCATTGGAATTACAGGCATGAACCATGTTGTCCTGGAACCCAGCCAATAAGCAACATTAAATAACTCTCAGCTTTGTGCCTTTGCTCTCCCTGTTTCTTCCCTAGGAACTTCCCCTAATGTCTCTTCTATGCATTAAATTGCAACACACTCACCAGGGACCATTTTAAGCTTTCCTCTCCTTTTTTCATAGGAAAAAAATTCATTATTTTCTGACCTTCTATAGTATTCTAGGTGTGAACCCTGTAATTTAATGCTTTATTACTCTGTCTTTCATTTCTTCCCAGTGGTTATTGTTTGTGTTAAGTCTTTTTTTTTTTTTTTTTTTTTGAGACAGAGTCTTGCTCCCTCACCCTGGCTAGAGTACAGTGGCATCAGCCTAGCTCACTGCAATCTCAAACTCCTGGGCTCAAGTGATCCTCCTGCCTCAGCCTCCTGAGTAGCTGGGACTACCAGCATGCACCACCATGCTGACTAATTTTTCTATTTTTTTCTTTTTTTGAGACAGAGTCTCACTCTGTTGCCGGGCTAGAGTGAGTGCCGTGGCATCAGCCTAGCTCACAGCAACCTCAAACTCCTGGGCTCAAGTGATCCTACTGCCTCAGCCTCCCGAGTAGCTGGGACTACAGGCATGCGCCAC
>CAUYRT010092056.1:0-36698 GCA_963574885.1 Lepilemur ruficaudatus | reverse complement strand
CTGCCTCAGCCTCCCAAGCAGCTGGGACTACAGGCATGTGCCACCATGCCCGGCTAATTTTTTCTATATATTTTTAGTTGGCCAATTAATTTCTTTCTATTTTAAGTAGAGACAGGGTCTCGCTCTTGCTCAGGCTGGTTTCGAACTCCTGACCTTGAGCAATCCGCCTGCCTTGGCCTCCCAGAGTGCTAGGATTACAGGCGTGAGCCACCGTGCCCGGCCAGTTTGGCTCTTCTTATCCACTTTTCACTCACTCTATTTTTGAGCATTAAGCAATTTGACAGATCACCTTATTCATTGTTGGATTTCTTTTCTTCCCAAGTATTTTTCAAATAATCTTTGATTAATTGGCCCTGTAGTTATACGTCACAGAGTAGCTTGTCTACAAGGTATAGAGAACTTACACAGGAATGGAAGGAGTAGTTGGTACCTTGGCTTTCTGTGCCTTCCTATGGGTTTCTGGTGGCATGTGACCAAGTATTAGCTCTTTCTTGTTGCTGAGTGTGCTGTCCATGTGGATGAGAGGACCTCCATGGGGGTGATGGTTAAAGTGGCTTTAGAGGGAGGGTCCAGAGACTGGGACTGGCTTTCTGTCTTTCAGGGTCTCACCTTATTCCACTCTTTAGCTCCTTTTCTTACACTAATAACAATAATAGCAAACTGTGCCATAATTGGCAAAGTTATTAACGAGCCTTTCCTGTATTAACTCACTTACTGGTTGTAACTACCCTAAGAGGTAGATGCCATTATCATTTCCATGTTACAAATGAGGAAGAGGCCCAGAGAGATTAAGCAATGGCTCAAAATCACACGGCGCATAAACTGCATAGCCTGAACTGCAAACCATAGTCTGGCCTGCAGTCTGGGCCAGTCGTTAAGCACGCCGCCTCTTGCACCAACAGTGGCCAGATGAGGGAAAGGTCCCTTCTCTGCCAAATCCTCACTCACTGATGTGTGTGACAAGAGACTAGGGTGGTCTTCCTCCCAGTGGATCTTCTATTAAATACTGACTTTCCATCTCCGTTTCATTTGATTGACTCACATGTTAAAAGGGAAAATATCGTTACAAGCTTCACAGCACATCCCAGTGGGACCCAGGAGAATTCTGAAAACTCCTTCCACATATGCTGCGGTTGCGCTCCTGGCTCCATGTGGCTGGATGCACTAAAGATAGTGAAGGTAAAAAAAAAAAAAGTCCTCAGAGGAAGACTATGATATCTATTAGATATACGTCCCCCTCGCTCTGCAACCAGCAGGTGATGAATTGCTACCTGGCGAGCAGAAGCAAGAAGCTGTTTGTTTGGCTTCCAGGGGCTCCCGTCTTTCCCATTCCTTGCAGATGGGATGTGATGGAGGGTCTGGGGCCAGGCCACTCCTTCCCTGACCAGACATCCTGAAGTGCTTTACACTCTCTCCTTTAAAGTAGTAATAAAATATACCAGAAATAAAAATCAAAGTCCACCTCCTAACTCACAGAATGGGTGAGCCAGCTCTGTGTAATCCTGACCTTCTCTCTTTTCTGTGGAACATTTTTTGAAACTGTTTTAAGTTGTCAAAGGAACATTCCACTTGAAGAAAAGGTGAAAGCAGTCGTGACGGTGGGACAGAAGTCCGGGGAAACGAGCTAAGGTCGGGGTCTTCGTTGACCTATTTCTGCCAATTTTGCAAAGCAGCACTGCACCCTTGCCTTGGTGTGGCTGGAGGGCAGTCAGGGCCATGACAGGGGGCCCCTGAGTCTGGGATTTGTTTCTCTGCCCTCGGTGCGGGTGACCGGGCTGGAGGGCGTGGCGGCCAGGCTGTGCTGAGCATCGGCAGAGCTGGAGAAGGCCTCTCCCGCAGAATATATTCTCTCTGCTTTTCCTTTCCTTTAAGGACCTCAAAGGGTATCTTTTCATTGGGGCAGAAATACAATCCAAAAATAGGCATCCATATTCATACGCAATACATCCATCTAGACGTAGTTGTGGGTGTTTCTGTCCCAGCTGGGCCGGGTCTGCTCTAATCAGACACCGTGGCCCTGAAAGTCTCTGGTGTACCGTGGCGATTTGCAGACTCAGGCCACTGCCAAATTTCCCATTTCACTGATGATTTGCCCCAAACTTCTATTTTCTAGTTAATAACTAGAACTGTGCCTTTGATCTCAGCTTTCTCTTTGCTTCTATCAGCAAGGGAACCCCTTGCTCCCTTTTTCTTGTTTGCATTATTTTTTTTCATTTTCCTAATTATAACAGCTTCTTTTGAAATAATTTAGCCTCAGGCTGAACTGAAAAGGCTGTCTGAATTCTCCATTAGACTGTGCCTTCCCTAAGAACATGTTTCAGTGGCACGGCAGAGCTTGAGAAGTGTCCGCTGAGTAAGTGAGTAACATTAGGGCCACTTCCTCCACTGGAAACTGGCCCAGTCACATCCTTCCCTGCTAATGACTGTAGCAAATGTCTCGATTCTTGGTGCCATCTCCCTAAGTGTGAAGCCTGTGCTCTACCATGTACTAATTGTGTGACTCTGAGCAGGTTTTGTCACCTCTGAGTGCCTCAGTGTCATCATTTATAAAGATGGGCTTCATTACAGGACCTACTTCATTGGGTTGAGGATTCAGTGAAATACTCCACATGAAATCCTTGCAGCATTTCCTGGTTCACAGTAAGTCCTCATGTTGCCTCTTGTTCCTGGTGCAAAGCTCATGCTTCCCGTGAGATGCCCAGCTGAGTCCTCTTTTCTGTGGGAGGACACCGATGCTCAGCACACTTCCACAGCAGAGATGACTGGTCTGTCCCTTGTGTGGAGCCTGGGCTTCCAGCTGCCATGTCTGAAACTGGGACGGCCCCTGCTCCACTTACTACTGATGCATGACGGACTGCCCAAGCTTGCACGCATACAATCTCCACCGCTGTGTTACGCTCACACGTTCTGTGGGGCAGGACTCAAGACAGGGCTGAGTGGCGTATCCGTTCTACACCTGGGTCCTCAGCTGGGAGGGCTTGTTTGGCTGGATCTGGCACCACTCCCACGTTTGGCACCTGGACTGGTGTATTTATTTTGGAGGGCTGCCATACCAACATGCTACAAACTGAGTAGCATGTTGGCTTAAAACAACAGAAATGTATTCTCTCGCAGTTCTGGAGGCCAGACACCCAGACGTGCTCCTCCAAAGCCTCTAGGGGAGGATCCTTCTTTGCCTCTTCCAGATTCTGGTAGCCATGTGTGTTCCTTGGCTTGTGGCAGTGTAACTTCAACCTCTGCCACTGTCTTCACATGGCTGTCTTACCTATGTGTCTTCACTTAGTGTGTCTCTCATATAAGGACACATTAAGGGCCCACCCTACTGCAATATGACCTTATCTTAAGTAATTACATCTGCAGTGCCTCTACTTTCCAAACAAGGTACATTCTGAGGGACTAGGGGTTATACTTAAACATATCATTGGGGGGACACAATTCAACCCGTAATAGCTGGGATACCTCAAAGGTTGGGTTCAGCTGGGACTGTTGGTTAAAACCTACATGTGGCCTCTCCACATGGCCTGGGTGTCTCACAGCGTGGTGGCTGGATTCTGAGAGGGACCATCCTGAAAAAAGTATTCCAGGAGACCCAGATGGGAGCTGCACAGCCATCTCAGACCCGCCCTTAAAGTCACACAGCACTGCTCTGCACTTCTCAGTTGGTCGAACCAGGCAGGAGCCACCCAAATTCTACCTCTTGATGGAAGGAATGTTAAAGAATTTTAGGGCCATATTTTAATCCCCCTCCCCACCACTAACACACACACAGAGCCTGGAAAAGTTTTTTTGAATTTGATCATTTTGATTTCCATATTAAAACACAGAACAGGGCTGGGTATGGTGGCTCACACCTGTAATCCTACCACTTTGGGAGGCTGACATGGGAGGCCAGGAGTTCAAGACCAGCCTGAGCAAGAGTGAGACCTTGTCTCTGTAAAAAGTAGAAAAATTGGCCGGGCATGGTGGTGCATGCCTATAGTCCCAGCTACTTGGCAGGCTGAGGCAGGAGGATTGCTTGAGCCCAGGAGTTTGAGGTTGCTGTGAGCTATGATGATGCCACTGTACTCCAGCCTGAGCAACAGAGTGAGAAAATAATAATAAAATAAAATATAGAACACAGGATGTTCTCTGAGGAGATAGAGGGTTACTCCCTCCCACATTCCTATGAAACATTTTCAAGTGTCATTTTGAAGACAGGATACTTGGCTGAACTAGGGCATCTTTATATTTTAATTCCAAATCACCAGAGAATTTTAAAGAGGAAAAAATAAGGCTGGGAAAAAGTATTTTTGAAAAAAAAAAAAGAATTCTATATTAACTGAAAATAAGCATGACTGAGGTGCTTACAGTTGTTTGGGGAGGTGGGAAGAAGCTGTCAGGTGAGAACAGCCACAAGAGCCAGAGCCGCGGCGCGAGCTTAGTCACTGCTGCTCGCTTTTAGGGAACAAACTGCCAAAATATTGTGCGGAGATGATGCTAATGTCAAATCATCTTATTTTCCTATTTTTTTCTAATAGATTCCTAAATACACTCAGCAAACACTTTCTTCTTGGGCTTTCTAAAATGGGAGCTGGAAAACAGATACATACACAACCATCCACCCTCAGGCCAGATATTACTAAAAAAAGATGGCTTGCTTCATGCACTTACTAAATGCGTGTGTCAGGATGTTCCTAGCAGTGCTCTTTCAAATAGCCCCCAGCCGGAAGCTAGCAGGATGCCCATCGGCAGCAGAACGGAAACACTACTGTGTGCTCGCGGCGGGATTCTGCACCGGGAGGAGAGCGATTGACAGCCACACACAACAGCTTGGGTGAATCTCGCACACAGAGCCGAGGGAAATAACACAGACACAAAAGAACGCGCTGAACCATTTCAGTCATGGAAAGCACAAACACAGCAAAACTATCGTGTGCAGTTATAAGCCCGGGCAACAGTTACTCTTTGGGGGCAGAGTGACTGGGAAGGTAGGAGGAAGGGGCTTCTGGGGACTTCCGGTTTCCTGCTCTGGGTGCCTGCTGCACGGGGGTGTGCGGCGTGTGAGGCTATGGACACTTACGACATGTGCACTTGTCTCCATGTATATTTTGCTTCAGTTAAAAAATAGAAATAAGTGCTCTCATCGCCACCAGACTATGACAGAAGGGAGGATCCGGAGAACACACAATGAGAACTCATCCTGCCTAGACTTACAGTGCTCATGCACCAAGTGATGGACTCTCTTGGCCTTTCTGGCTATGGATTTTAATGCAGCAAATTATTTTTTTTGCAGTAAAATGGGTACCATCACATAAATTTCCAGAGAATACCATCCAACTATGGTCCTTGTTTAAAGAGACAGAAAGAGAAATAAAAGGGCCTTTGGAGGGAGAATATGGTTCATTCAACTCTTTGCAGGGACCTGAGACTGCAGAACAGGAGAACCATTGGCTACGTCTGCCGGGGCAGAGGGAGGATGAGGAAGAGGCCGTTATGATGCTAAAAAGAAGGTGGGCTCTGCGGGGTACCCCCTGCTCACCTCCCTTCCCTTCAGATCCAGGCTGGTGTTTTCCAGGATTCTAGAATTTTTGTTCCGCTTTCCATGGCTCAATTCCTACAGTCCCAAGATGTTCCCATGGAATTCTGTGGAAACTCTTTGTCCTTTTGGGGTCCTCCTTGTTTTACTTTCTCTACTGGGACTAAAGGCCATCTGTCTTGAGGGTCCTGGGTCTTTCGTGACAAACCACCATCAGCAGGTTTCCTTAAGACCCACTTGCTCAAGAGCCCTAGAGCATTTTGGGGGTGCAGACCCAGCTTCCAGGGGGCCTCCCATGCCCTGCAGTGAGCTGGAGCCCCAGGTAGGATGCATGTGGCATATGACATGTTTCCCATGCAATGGCAGGAAGGAATGGGGTTTGTTGGTTATTTTGTTAAGGTGGCAGCAGCTGCCTTGGATCAGACCTTGTCGCTTGTACTGATTCAAAAGAGCACCTAATGCAGGGAAAGGCAGTCATAAGCCAAAGCTTAGTGAGCGATTGCTTGAGTGAAGCCATCCCGGGCACCGTGCACACATCACTGACGAGGAGCGTTTCCCTTTGCTTTGAGCAGCCTCACTTCCCATCTTGGTGAGGGGAGTGCACATTTACTTTCAGCCCCTGGGGTCTTCTGCAAACCTCCCAGCTCTACCCCATTCCTCAGCTGTGTCTGCTCCTCCGTTCTCAGAGAACAGCATTTTCACTTGATACAAACTGTGAGGCACCGTCTGGGCAAAGCAGATTGGTTACTAACAAGGAAACTGGCACTGACAGCTTTTTAGGTTCTAATGAGAGAAAAGAGATGCCTTTGCATCCGAATGGTTCAACTCTCAATGTAGCATACCCACTGGTTGAAATTCAGAAAGACAGAGAGAAATTTAATTGTCAGGCTGTGGCGCACAGTGTCAAAGCTACTTAGATTATGAGAAATATGTCTTTTCAACAGCTTAAAGGCCACAGCACTCATCTTTTTTTTCTGGCATGGGCAGCTCAGACAGAATCCAGAACCCTCAGCCTAATAAGTCATAGTTCCATCAAACACTCAGCAGAGGAAACAAGAAGTATTTGACTGTAGTATTAGCTATGGAATGTTCCCTATTAATCATATGATTCTATTAGCTGGGCTCATTCCTGTTTGATTTATAGAAACATCAGAGATAATTAGAATTAGAAGGGTCCAGAGAGACAATCCAGTCTCCTGTGAGGATAATCTAGTCCCATGCTTTCATTAAAATTTTTTTTAAAAAATTAAACAACCACCACCACCAAACTGGGCCTGCAGCGATTAAGTAATTTGCCTGAAGTATTCTGTCAGCTGCAGAACTGGGACTGGAGCCCAATCTCATGGCTCCTGGCCCACTAAGGACCCATTCACAGTGCCACTGTGATGACTACCATGGAGGAGTGTTGCAGAGTCAGAATGACTTCTTGCCTGCGAGGAACATGTCTCTAGGATAAGGACAATTTGGGAGGTAATGAGGAAAGAAATAATTGAGTCTCTTGCCACATGCCCTCCCTTCTCCATGAATCCAGAATATTGAACCATTTCCGGCATCCATGTGGGTATGGGACTTGAACACCAAGGACTTCTAAGGGGCCTGCTCCAATCGGAAACGGCTCTAGGGAAGCTGCCATGCTCTGAGCCGTTCCTGCCACGCAGGACCCAGGGGCCACTGAGGAGCATCTGTAGGTGGGGGCTGCTCTGATTTAAGCCCCCTAGGCATTCAGTTCTTCATGGGACCCGCAATGCCACCCCAAGTCTGCACCATGATTTACAAATACCCAAGAGAGTTGAAAAGTCCTTTCTCCATGAAGTCCTGGTGTTAGAAGACCTAGGATTGGGGCAGACCTTTTAGAAACTTTCTGCTGGGGTTTAGATTTATGACTTGCAGACGTTTGACATTAGAAGACTGTAGCATTTATCTAGATAAATTGCCTTTCCTGTGGTGGTGTTTATTGTCAGAAGACATCCATAGTGACTTCAAGAGAAGATTCTCTTATCTTCTAAACTGTACATGCTCAGAGTTTGGCTGAGCAAGGTTTGCATCTAACAGCATTGAGGGGGAAGGGAGTCACAGGCAACACTGTGTGCCGCACACAGCACAGTGGATCAGTGCTCAGCACAGTGTATCAGTGGATCCACAGTGGATCCACAGTGGATCAGTGGATCATGGTACAGTTAAATGAGCTGGCGATTCTGAGTTTCTGAGTCCATCCCCATGACTAGTACAGCTGTCAGAACTAGGGGGATATTTTAGAAATATTTAGAAATATGTGAGATTTCAGACACCCAGCTTACATGTATTCTCAGTGTCTATCTCTCATTCCTTAATTTATTCAATAAATTCTTATTCAACACTTGCTGAGACTTGTACACAAAGCTGATAAATGAGCTCTTATTAAGCTCCTTCTCTGTAGCAAGCACTTACACAAATATTGTCTCAGTTGGACTCAAAATACTGTTGTGTGTTAGGGTTCTTTCCTACAGATTTTGAATTTTGGCTCAGAGAAGTTAGGTGAATTGTTGAAAATACACAGCAGGCACAAAAGCTGTGGCTTAACTCTGGGTCATCCTATTTGGGGTTCTGGGTGCTTTGCACTGTATTTGCTGACTCTAATAGTATATCCTCAGCCACTGAAATTGTTGACAGAAAAAAAAAACCAACCATGTGGTTACTTTACTAAAAAGCACCTACCAGATTCAAAATCTTTGGTTTGGTCAACATTTTAATTTAACTGTTCTCAATATGCCAACAATGATGATTTGATATGACGATGATGCATACCTAGGAAGGCATCACACATCATTTTGACAACAGATTTACCTTCATTGTTTGGTCAAAACTAATTCTAAAATGACTCTTTGTTTCCTAAGCTCATATCAATTTTAAAAAGAAATAGTTTGGATAGCAGACAGAAGTCAGCCTGGGAAGACTGTGGGTTGTAACCCTGAGGATCAAAATGTAGGCAGCAGCAAACAAGCACAGCATTGATGATTAGAACAGAAGAAAGCACACACCAGCCACCCTGCAGAACGATAAAGTTCTTCAAGAGTCACATAATCCTAAACCTGGGATCCTTTGCAGCTGAGAGCATAAGCTTTGGCATCTGAGAAAGTTGCTCTAAAACTAGGCTCTGTCTGCCATGTACAAACTACAAGCAATTGCAAAGTGAATTAAACCTGCTCTAAAACCTCAGTTTACTTCCGTGTAAAATAGGGAGGGGGCGAGTGTAATAATATCTCCCTCATAGCATTGTTGGGAGTCATAAATGCCCCCCAGCACGGGGGGGGGGGAGGTGCCTTGGAAAGTGTATCATAAGTGGCAGCTATTGTTGTAATTGCCAAATATGATGTATGATAAGCAAAAGAATAACATAACTTTACAACATTTTCACTCAAAAAATTAAATTTTCATCAGGCAAGCTAAAGAGTTTCCAGGATTAATCATTTGATGAGAGCTTAGACAGGATGACCTGTACAGTTCATTCCAAGTCCGAGGGTCTGTGATTTTATAAGCCCTTTTAGGGGTTCAGTGCTACTTCTAAGCAAGTGCCTGGTGCCATGTTATTGTCAATTAGGTGGAACATTAATGAATGGATAAGACCACAGATTGAACACATGCATTTATCTTTACTCCTGTCCAAAACCTCACTGTGAAGGAATTTAAAATACATGCACCTATAAGAACAAGAGAAGGGAGAGGCGATGAGAGAGGAAAACAAAATTTTGGAGGGTAGAAAGCAAATGGAAGGGTGGCTTAGCAGACTGGGACAGTGGAAGGCTGCATGTCTGCATAAGGGAAAAATCAACAAGAAAGAATGAAAGAAAAGCAATGCGATTTTGATGCAGAAACTTAGAAAGGCTTGGAATAGGAAACAGATATATGAGTTGTGACACTGAGGTTGGGATTTCTGTTTTAGACATTCCAGTGCATGCTTGTTTTTCCCTATAGGTCTTTACTCATTTGTTTTGTCTCTTCTGCCCTGTGAACGTCTACTCATTCTTCAAAACCCAGAACTGTTGTTGTTTCTGGGAAAACAGATACCAGAGTTCTTTTAGCCTTTGCAGTGTGGATGTGAGGGTTGGGGTGGGAGATAGGGAAACAGTGCCACTTTCTTTTAATATGCAATGGACTGAGTCCAGTGGGACATCCAGGCTCCTCCCCTAAATATTTCTGAGAATGCTCAGAAAGTGCCCGCATGTTCCCCAAGTCCTTTCTGGTTATCACGTGTGCCTTCTTGCTTTGCCTAATGCTCCCAGCTTCTTCATGATTCATTGCCTCCGGCCATCTCAGAAATTTTCTGATGTGGCTGCAGCCTTTTTTAGTCCACTTCACCCCAAAGCATAGATACGGTATCTTCTCTTCATTCTCCAGTGCTTACTAACACAACAGCACAAGGTAATGGTATTTAACAAATTTCACTATGGAGGAAAGGAAAACCTAAAACAAGATGCCATATGTCACTATTCCTGGATTTCGTCATCCTATCCCTGTGAAGGCAATCTTCTACTGGCCCTCTCTCTCCTCTGTCACCAGCCTCCTGCCACTGGAACAGGGGTCTACTCTTCTTCATGCCTGAAAGTCTTCTTCATCTTGTCCTCCCCGTCAGTCAAAATATGGAAAAACCTGCTGACAGCATGATAGACAATATGGCAATTGACAGTGTAATTGAGGCACCTTGCTCAATCTGAGGATGACATGTGTCGTTGTTAGAGTCATGAACCTTCTCCAGCTGAAGGGTCTACACCTGGAATGCTCCTCTGTCCAGGGCTTCTGCAAGGCCAGAGAGTAGGTACTTCTGTCTACACATGACTGAAAAAGACTCACCAAAATCAACTCCCAAGAATAAATGGTGGAGAACCTATCCCAAGGATACAGTCTGAATTCTACCCAGGAACAGATGTTGCTAACAACTCTCTAAAACAAGATTTTTTCCCTTTTATTCCTAACCCTGGATACATCAGGAATGAAACACAATCTCTGAGCAACAAGAAATTGTTGGGATTTATCTCTAAAATATCATTTGGTTTCTCATTACATTTCCTTCCTGATTTCCCTAGACAGTATCTGTGGCTTCCTTATGGTGTTCCCACTCTTGTAATTTTATACAAACAGCAATAAGACTATAGCCCTTAGCACAGTGCACTATTGTTATTTCTTAATGGGACTGTCTGTGCGTGTAGGCTGTGAGCTGCTTGAGGGCGGGCGGCGAGTGTCCTGCCCGTCTTTGTATTCCTGGCACGTGGTGGCACTCAGTCATGCCGCTGCTCAATCAATCGGCTGCGGTGAGAGAACAAAATGCTTCTCCTCAGTCAGCATTTGTTTTCTAGGATCCAGTCCAATATATTTCCAACTCAGAAATGTGATGTAAAAGACAGAGAGTGAATTGAACTGAATATTCACAAAACACCTTGTCTTTAAAGGTGTAAAACCAACCACCCTCCCAAGATAGGTATTCTGTCTCACATCTTCTCGAAGCAATGAAATGATGAGTGCTGTGATCAGAGAGGACCCTCAGAAAACAAATAAAAACCCAACTCTACTAAGGCAGCCGTAAGCCAGGAGGAGAATGACGAAGGATATCATTATCATCCTGATATTTTTAGAAGTTGTTTGGTGACAGGTCAGATTTTTGAGAATCTGAAAACGATAAAAATAATCTTGTTATTCCACAAAGGAGGCTCTATATATATCAGGCAAATTTTGAGCACTGCCTGAGAATGTTGAGAAAATATTTTTAAATGTTAGTGATATGATTGGCTTTCGGGGGCAGACCCAGCCTTGCTTTATAAAAGATTTATCGCGGGGGTGGAGAGATTTTAGTGATGTGGGTGTCGCAAAGACTCAGCAGTGAGTAGATGCAGGTTTTTGCTTCCCACATTTGCAGAGAAGGATCCATGTGGAAGAATTTCCTGAAGTATGTAGAAAACTGAACGTTGCTTTTGAGGCTGTTAGCAGTGCGTAGAGGAGTCCTCCTTGCCCCCACCAGCTGACCACACTGGCCAGGTCTTAAAGGGCCCTCATCTTTCCTCGCCTTCTGCCGGCGGAAAAATACAGGATTCCTTTCGCACCCATGGCCACGTGGCCCCACAGCTATGTGGGACTTGGGGCTCTGGATTTCAGGTAGAAATGACCCTCTGTTTATTTGAGATGTTTGCAGCTTTAAAGACTCCGCCATCTGACTCTCTAATTGTTCGGGATTAGTCATGGGTTAAGTAGGACAGGGAATATGTTATAAATAGTTTATTGCATATCCATTCAAGAGATTTAGGCAAAGTTCATATATTCTACCCACTAAAAGGAGAAAACCTATGTGTTGATTTGAAACATTGTAGTTTCCTTCTCATTTCGAATATGAATCTAATATAAAAATTGATTTTATATGATTTTTAGGTAAGTTGCTCTTTTCCTCATACTTATTTTGCAAACTTTTTATTTCTTGTTTTACTTACGCCTGAATGTGAGATTTTAAAAGTATTCCCTTTATGTCTCTTTTGAATATTTTTGAAAACATGGATTAAAATTGTAACTCCACACATCAAGAAACTTTGTATATTTATTTCTTTGGAGTTAGGAGGTGATTTCTGTCATCACCTGAGTTTACTGTATAGTATATTTTTGACAAAGTGGATCTTACTATGACCAATGAGACCTGACTATAAAACTGAAATAATGTTAAAATATAATATTAAGAAATATGTAGGTGCCTAAAGGAACATGCTCCATATTTCTACATCAGAGCACAGTTAGCCGTAGGACCTCTAAGTGGCCTGAGTCACTCACAGTGGGCCATAGAGGTGTGGCACTGTGTGTGAATGGCATCGGGTGTCGCCTCCTTGAAGAGATTTGAGGAATCTGAGTCATTCGCTCCCAAATGGCCACCTTATCAGTTGGCCTGCCATGGGGCCCACACGTTCCTTTACTGCCAAGCCCTTAGATTTAGGCACCAGGGACCTCCTGCACATTGGGAACATGTCAGTGGGAGGGACAATACATTAATACCAACTAGTGTCATTAGTTATCAAGTTAACTGGCGGGACTCCTAAGTGTGGCTCAGAGAGAAGGGGAAGGAAGAAGAGACCTGAAGAGGCAATGTTGTCCTGACCCACCTGGGAGGACTGCCACAGAGCCCATATCTGGGCAGCCAGTGGGTCGGGGCGGTGGAAGGGAAAAGGAAAGAAGACGGACCACGTAGGGACCAGGGGCTCACACTGACTTCACAAGGTTGCTACAAGGCTTCAGTTCCCATTTGGCAGAGCCACGTGGCATAAGTAATATTTTTAGTGGAAATGTATATAAAGTCTCTCCAGTTTCTCACAGAGTTTCTGCAGGTCAAGGACTCTGTTATTTTATTGTCAGGAAATACCTTCTTTAGGAACTCTGTAGCCCCATGGCATGGAGCATGAGTTCAATGCAGGTGACCTGAGTGGGACAGCACTCCATGGAAGACAGACAGGTGCTGGGACGTCCTCTCTGGCAGGCATGAGCAGCAGCCCACCCAGAATGTTCCTGGAGTTCCCGCTCCTAATGGGCACCTGTGTCAGAGGCATTCTCCTCCCTGCAGCACGAGAGAGAAATGCAGGAGTCTCTCAGCATGACTTGGGACTTGCAAGAGATGTCAAGAATGAAGGTGGGCCAAGCATAAGGGAAAGCGCTGCAGTCAGGGGTTCGAGTGGCCATACCCAGTGCCCGCTGGATGCTGCACACCACATGGGTGCCAGTCTCTTAGGGTGAGCGTTTCCAGGTCCTTTGTCGAGCCCTTGCAGCCTTGATGAAGTCTGTTGTCAGATCCCTGGTGTCCCTGAGCCCGAGTGGAGAAGGAGGCTACAGTTTGCCAGCCTCCTCCGTCAGATTCCGAAAGGAGCTAACCCGTAACCTCAGGGAAGTGCGTTATACAGACATCTCCCTGGTGGCTTGGCTCTTGGGCAGAGAATTTTTCTTACTTTTCTCTTTCTGTCCAAGAAGAGGCATAATATGGCGGGAGAGAAAAGAACTTAGAGTGATGAGACCATGCATTTAATCTCATTCTAGCAATTTAAAGCTCATGTCATTCAGGACAATTCATTTAGTCTCATTGAATCTCATCTCTGAAATATGGATGATTGCAATAATTGCTTTATGGAGCTGTTGAGAAGATAAAATAAGGTCAGGAGTGAAAATGTGACATTTATCAAAATAATGTTCATGAGGTTCCCAGTGGCATGGACAGCTTCTGATCAGAGAGTCAGCTAGGATACATACCAGACTTTCTGAAGCGAAAAATTGCAGGGTTCTTTCTGAGTGGACTAAGCTTTTGGGGAGCATTTTCCATGGATTTTAGATATGAAAGGAACCTTAGAAATCATCTTATCTAGCCACCATATTTTAGGTTTTAAAAATTATATTTAGAATTTATTTTTTTATCAAAGAAATGTCTATATATAGTTTTTAAAACTAAATTTTATAATGAAAAGCAACACTTTCCTACCCCACTGTGCCCCAAATCCCACTCCCTGGAAGTTCATCCTGATGAATTCAATCGTATACATTATCTAGTATCGACTGCCCTGAGATGTGAGTATTTAGTTCATTACCCTCAGCATCTCCCTACCCATCCGCCCAGTATGGTCTTACCGCTGTTTTTCATTTCTTCTTGGGATAACTTTGTAACTTCAAAAAGTCTACAGTTTCATTTCTAGGTTTATCATTAGACTATCAGCCCGGATTCCACACTTTGAGAGATGGAGCTGTTGGCACCCTCCCTTCACTTCACCTCCCTCGCTGCTTCCCACTTCTCGGTTTCCGTCGTTTGAATTTTTACCTCTACATTGTTAAAGTTGATGACATTTACATTCTATTTTATGAGCGTACCTGTCTCACGCCTTGTTTACGGTTGTGTATAAAAGCTTGAAGTCAGTAGACGGGGTTCACCTAAGAGACTTTGAGAGAGTGTGGTTTACTGCAGAGTCAGGTGGAAGACAGCGGTTGCATTGCCTTTGCCGTGCAGCGCTTTGTCTTTCCAAGAGTTTCTAGTTGCCGCTTTTTCTTCATTGCAATTTTGTTCTTATCATTTGCCCATTTCATAAAATGTTAAAAGTACATTAGCTGTTCTTCAGGGTCTTTCCCCCTCCCCTAGGGCCCCTCTTTATTCTCCTCTTCTGGTCTACACTAGTTGATTTCTAGATTTGTGTTTGTATTTGTTATATTGGGATTTGTCTTTGTGCTTTTCTGGGTTGAATACACTGTTTTCTGGATTCCAAGGCTTCTGTTTTCTTGATTTACTTGCTGGTCTGGGTCACATCCTCAAATAATTTCCTATAGACAGGGTTACCCCCAGGTGTGTGGGGTTTCAGACAAACATTTTTTTGTGGGGCCTCTTACTACTTAAATAATTTGATTAAAAAGTTATCACAAAATTCATAGACCCATGATAGGTATAGCATTTTAGCAAAAATGAATTAGAATAATGGAAAAAGATGAAATACTTATATTTCTTATTTGGTCTGTGTATGTGAAGCTTCTTCATGGTGTCCAGGCACCATCTCTGTATTCTTTATTGTTAAATGCACCATGCTTGGCTAATTCCATTTCTCCAGTCATGAGAGAAAAGTCGCAATCTGTTATTACTCACAGTTCCAAGCTCTTGGGAACCTGTTTGCAATGAACAATATAGATCTGCACTGCTTTTGTAATGACATTTATTGAACTCCAGTGACCTATTACTTATGATGCTGCATCATCCATCATGCCCCCATCACTGCTGGCTTCCGGTGACTTTCTCAAAGGTTGTTGCTGTGCTTCCTTGATGATTAACAAAAATGCAGGTCTTATCCAGAGTATGCAGGAAACTATGAACGATAATTTTCTTTCTGGTTATATTGAATTTGCCATTTGGAATTTTATAACCTGAACATAGAACAACATGTCTTCCAACTCTGTCTTCTTGAACGAAGTCTCCATGCTGTAATTACTGCCTTCCTGGAGAGTAATTCTTTTAATGTTAACTGCATTCCTCCTTTCCACTCACTGCCACCAGTGGACAGGACTAAAGCAATGTATGGCCCAAGGAATGTCTGTCTCTCATCAGGAGTGGCTTTGCTGGTCCAGGCATGCATGACATCCCCACATCAGTGGAGGCAGGGGAGGATGTCATTTGGAAGAGCCCATTGGTGTGGCAGAGCAGAGATCTTGAAAGCACCTGGCAGAGAAAGGTGTAGCCAACCTCAAAAGACTGCCTGTCATGTGAGTGGGGCAACGGGATGACCACCCTGGGTGTCAACAGTGGGGTCAAACAGAGTAAAGGGTGCCTGTTGTCACCCTGGCTGCCCGTGGGTGTTGAAGATCAGAGGTGGGATCACAGAACACAGCCAGGTGAGAGCTGACCCATCGGCCCACACATGCAGCTCGAGCCAAGGGTCAGCTGTGGACCATCAGTGCCCAGAGGACTGAACTCCTCATGTGTGTGATATGTTCATAAGTAACTTAAAATCATCATGTCATTGTCATTCTGGCTGCCCAATTTCATGTGATTCTATGAAAAAAATACAACACTGGGTAGCAAGAGCAATCCACTTATCAGAAATTCCTCTTGGAACCAGGGCCTGACCAAGGACCGCAAGACAACCCCTGTGGCATGTGTCCCAGAGCTCCTGGGGGCATCTAGGCAACCTCATGCACAGTGTGGGTCTTCTTTGCCCCAGCCTGGCTGGTGATGCTGGTCTGATGCTGGCTGAAGTTCTTGGTTTTTATAGATATCTTTTAAATTTCTCTCTTTTGTGCTAAACCTTCTCAGTATCTTCTCTTATTACTGATGTACTGAAATTTTATAATAATGGGTCTAGATGTGTGTGTGTGCACGTGTGTGCACATATGTGAGTTTGTCAACTCTAGCCTTGGGCACTTGTTTGGCTTCTTCATTTGGATGTCCTTTGACTCTGGGAAAATCCTTCCTGATAGTCCTTTGATTTCTTTCTCTTTGTTTTCTCTTTCTGTCACTCCTATCGATCAGATGTGAGGCTCTTGGATTGACTCTCTATACATCTTATCTTTGCCTCTCATTTTCTCATAATCCTTTTGCCTTTATTTTACTAGCTGGTGGTTTTTATTAGATTTTACCCATTACCTGTTTGAATTTCAGGATCATATTTTTATTTTTCAATAGTTTTCCTTTGTTAGCTATTTGTATAATATTTTGTTGACGCAATAATTTCTTTTACTACTCTCTCTAGGAATATTTAAGAGTTTTTAAAGGTTAAATTATGTTTCTAAATTATTTCTGTTCCTTCCAGAGTTACATATGCTGCTTGTTTATCTTGGTTTCTCTCTTTTGTTTTTGATTGTTTGTTTGTTTGTTTGTTTTGAGAGAGTCTCACTCTTTCACCAGGGCTAGAGTGTCGTGGCATCAGCCTAGCTCACGGGAACCTCAAACTCCTGGACTCAAGTGATCCTCCTGCCTCAGCCTCCAGAGGAATTGGGACTGAAAGCACATGCCACCATGGCTGGCTAATTTTTTCTATTTTTTTTCTTTTTTGTAGAGACGGGGTCTGGCTCTTGCTCAGGCTGGTCTTAAACTCCTGACCTCCATCAATCCTCCCACCTCAGCCACCCAGAGTGCTGGGATTACAGGCGTGAGCCATCGAGACTGGCCAGTTTCTCTCTTTTGTACTGTAGATTTTCCTTAAAAGTCTGGTGATCTTTGGCTGTTCCATTATATTTAAGAACCAGATGTAAGCTGGTCTTGAGCTGTGTGTCGGGCGAGAGGCAGGGGTGGTCATGGTGGTGCTCGTAGGCTCCCAGTTCCCCTTCGTGTGATGTGGGGAGGGGGCGGTACTTCTGGGGACCCACAATTGCCAGATTGGAGGTCTTTTCTCTGTGGCCGTTCTGTTTCTTTGGAGAAGAATCCTCTCTGTCCTTGCATGGTGGGTGTATTCATTTTCTTGGGCTAGCATAACAAATGATTACAGGCTGAATGGCTTAAACAATAGAAATTTTCTCACAGTTTTGAAGGCTGGAAGTACAAGATGAAGGTGTCTCGGCAGGGTTGGTTCCTCTGAGGTTTCTCTCTTGGCTTGCAGATGGCCGTGTGTCCTCTTACTGTGTTACTACATGGCCTGTCCTCTGTGCCCATGCATCCCTGGAGTCCGTCTGTATGTCCTAATTTCTTCTTACAAGGACACCTGTCAGATTGGCTTAGGCTGAACCTTAAAGGTCTCATTCTAACTTAATTACCCCTTCAAAGGCCCTATCTGCAAACACAGCCACATCCTGAAGTATCGAGAGTTGGACCTTCAACATATGAATTTTGAGGGGACAAATTCAGCCCATAACAGTAAATGAATACTTGTCAATCTGCAAATAAGGAGAGGGTTTGAAAGTGGGAAATCAACTATTGGGTCTAGAGTGGGGTTTCTTTGGTATTTTTGACATTTTGGGTTGCATAATTCTTTGCTGTGGGGGGCTGTCCTATGCATGTGGGATGTTTAGTAGCTTCCCTGGCCTCTACCTACCAGGTGCCACCTACCCACTAGGTGTCCCCAGTCGTGACAATCGAAGATATCTCCAGACATTGTCAAATGTCCCCTGACAGTGGGGCAAAATCACCCGAATCAACCGTGTTTTTCTCCAGTGCTTTATTATAACCGGTGTCGCGGAATCCCAAGTCTCTGCAAGGTTCAGTATGGCAGGTGGCTGCATTTTCTTCTTTGTTCCTGTAGCCTGTGGCTTCCTCCACCCTGCTCCATCAGTCACCACCCGCCTTATGTCTTCCACCCGCTGGAAGTGTATTGATGTCCTGCACCCACAATGAGTTCTTATGGTTAAAGAGTTTAACTTTTTTTTTCTTTAGTATTTTAGAGGGGTATTTAGGAGGGAATGTCTATAGGTATAGATGGCCAATGCACTACATTTCAGTACTCTCCACCCCCTCCCCAAATTATTAATGAGAAAACTGAGACTCAGAGAAAAGTAATTTGCATACAGTTGCATTTAATAATAGTGAAAAGGGCAGGATTGGAATCCAGTTCAGTTGGCTCCAATGCCCTTGCCACTAACTCAAGTCTGTAGCTTCAGCACAACTTATTGGTAAACACACGGCTGTTCTCTTTGGAGAGATTTCCTCTCTTTGAAGGAAAAAAGTCCCAACAAATTATTGAGTTTTTTAGGGTAATAAACTCTGGTAACAGTAAAAGCTTTTGAGGGGGAACCTTTTACCGCAAACTTTTGAATTTCTTTTAAAAATAAACTTCAGTGTTAAAAAACAACTTTTGTTTAAAACTGGGAGGGTTGAGAGTGGATGGCTACTATACTCCATCCTCTGTTAAGTGATTACGGATAAAACAGCGATTTCATTCATACAATCACTTGATTTATTTTTTTAACTGTTACCCTAAACTCTTAGGATGAGGCTAGTCCTTGCAATGGTGTGTGTGCATGTGCACACAGACACTCACGTCCCTGTCTGTGTCTGTGTGTTGTGGGTGTGTGTGACGTCTGTGCATATCTATATGGTGTGTGTTCATATCTATATGGTAAGTGTTTGGGTATGCTAAATTCAGGTTTGCTCAAAAGAAATAAAAAGAATTGCACTGGGATAATTTACCACATGCTTCCTCTAAGAGCAGCACACATCCTCATTCGGTTTTGCTGATTTTCATCCTTTGCATCCACAGAGCACTCTGAGGTCTTTTCTGACACTGTGACAATGGAGACTTGACCCCAAGCACCCCCACCCTGCTCAGGCTGACAGCACTGGCAGTTCCCGCTGCCTGTCAGAGACAGCTCTGAGGAGGCTTTCAAAAGACATGCCCGTGCCACGCTGCATGATGGGACCTCCCAGGAGGGACTGAGAACTCTGGAGCTCACGACCTTGACCAGTGGAGGACACTGAATCCTGGGCTGGGAGCAGAAAGGGTGCTGTGGACTGGAGTCTGCAGGGATCCAAGAACCGGGGAGATGCCTGCAGACCAGGCTGCTGGGAAAGAAAGCACGGCCTGGGAGGAAGGAGGACGGGGCCAGTGGTTTTCTGAACACATGGGCTAAGTTGTTTAGTTTCTTCGAATATTAAAAATTCTATGATAGAAGGGACCTTTCCATTTCCTTTTTCACTAACCCCAGAGGGCCCAGCAGCTAGTTTCTGAATGCTAGCTGAGTGGTATGTGCGCCCTAGTCTCTGTTCCAGTAGTGCTTACATGGGGATTTCATTCGTCATGGATTCATCAAATAGTCATTGAGTGTCTCCTTTGTGCCAAGCATCATTTAACTCTGGGTTACGGCAGGGAACACAGCAGACAAAAACCCCTGTCTGTTACGTGGTTACATTCTGGGGTGGGAGACAACAATAAATCAGATAATTTAAGGAAGTTAGAACGTGAGTGCTAAGAACAAGCAGAAAGGGAGATTTCAAGCATGTGGGAGAAAGTGGGCAAAAATGTTGGTGGGGTGGGCAGGGAAGGCCTGGGTAGAGATTTGAGTGAATGCTGGACAGATTTCCTAGGCTGGAGGTGTGAGGCGCTTTCTGTTCCGGTCACTCTGTGTTAGAGCCGTTAGAGATGTGTGCATCAACACATCTCCACCTGCAAAGCCCGTGTTTTTGCGGAACATCTTTCTTCACCACTCAGAGAAGCTGAGGTTCTTGCTACTAGCTCGGCCAACTCCTTACCCTCGAAAGGGTAATTTGTGCGAAATTCCATCCTTCCCGTCCCTTTCAACACCTTCACTTACCAGTATGTAGCTGTTGCGGTTCGGGGACTCAGGCTGAAACTTGCTTTAGGATCTCTCCTCTTAACAGACAAACAATTAAATGCCTTCCTGAACGCCACATCTACCTCCTCCTCCTACTTTATTCTCTTCTGCTTTCCACTGGGCTTTGCAGACAATGTTGTTTCTAGCATGTCTTCCTCCAGTGGGCAGTGAATACCTCGAGGGCGGCCGGAATTCTATTTGTTCATTTTTGTCTCTAGCATTTAGCACAGGGCCTGGGACATAGTAGACGCTCAGGAAATATTTGGGGGATGAGTAAGAATTGTTTTCAGTATTCTCTTGCTGGTCAGAGTTCAGTGGTTAGAGCTGAATTGGGCCCTTTCTTTGGACACAAGTGAATCATCCCAGGAACCGTTACAGAAACAGAAGTCACTTGTGTCAGGTTGAATTCGGCAGGGTCACCTTGGCCGCCTGGAGATCTCTAGGATAATATAAGAAAACTTTGGCAAAATGCTGTGACCCTGTGCTTGGCTTTCAGAATCCTTCCAAATGGTGGAGAAACAAGAAGCCAGCCTCACAGCAAAGGCAGATGCTAATCAGCTCCCAGTGCCTTGTCTCGGGTTATAAGAAAAAAGAATCATGCAAATGTTGTATAATTGTTTGTCTTCATTATGTGAGCTTGTTCCTCACCTCATTATGCACAGAATTTTGCAAGTTGCTTTCTGCCGTCCTCCCATTTCAAATAGCTGATTTGAAATTTCAGCAAAGGTACATATTAATTAGCAGGCCCTCGTATAGCAAATATTAATTTAGAAACTGATGTAAAGTGTAAACAGCAACTTACAACACCCATTATAGAATGAGAAACTGTGCAAATCTTTTCAAGGCCCTGAGATGTGGGGAGGTTGGAAGCTGTTTTGAGGACCTCCATAGGCACATTTGTTAGTAGGTCATAACCTAGGTTGCTGCTGGGAATGGCCGCTGAGGGTGGACACAACGGGATGTTGAATATGGTTTATACAGAAGAGGTGTGAGGATTACAATTAAAAAGCATAAACAAGTAGCAAACAGTGGAATGACTGGGGATGATGCTTAGATGAGTTTCCAGGGGTGCTCCACAGGGCCCACTGGTTTAGTCTTGTCTTAAATGACATGAGCATAAACAGCATCACTCGTAGCCACACCTTGTAGTCCGTGCTGAGGAAAGAGACAGCCTGGGAGCATGGCCTGTTCCCGCAAAACATGTCATACTGCCCCACCCTCTCTAGAGCTCCGGGAGGCCCTAGTGAAGAGGAGGAGAGAGAGAGGGAGAAAGTGAGGGAGAGGGAGGAGGAGGTCTCTGGGACTCCCAGCACCCTCCGCAGCCAGTTGGGAGGCATCGACAGGTCACCTGCTCTGAGCCTTTGCTTCCCACCCATGCAATGTGGGTGGTAACTCCTACTTCCTAGCAGAGCTCCAGGGTAGAGGATTAGAGGTAAGAATCATAAGCCCTCTGGAAGAAGCATGAACTAAGGAAGCCATTATTATACTTTTCTTGACCAAAAAGGAGGGAGCTGCAGTGTCCCGAAGTTCCCAGAGGAAGGGTCTCCGTGGTTGGTTCCTGAGAACCTGCTCTGTCCCTTGGAGCACCTGCCATATTTCTGATGAAACCCCAGCAAATACAAATGTGGCTGGCATTTTTGTATTTCCTCAAAAACCCAAACCTCCAATTTTCTGCCATTGCTAATATTTGTTTTTAGTCTTCCTCTTCTTTCTTAGTCTTATACTTTGCCCAAAGACGGTGCTCAGTGCTGGAGATAGCTGATGTGGTTTCGGCCCCCCAACACTGCTTTGGGCATGTGACTGACACTAGAGTGGACATGGAGGCCCTGCCTAGAGCCACCCCATTCTTGGTGCTCCCAGCCCCCTCCAGGCCACTCTGCCACCCGTTGCTGTGCACCAGGTGCTGTGCCACCCGTTGTGTGTGCAATTGGGCGACCTATGGTGCCGTTCTCCAGAAGCCGCCCCTGGGATTAGACCACAGATAAGAGCAGAAGGGAAACGACAGCTCTTTGGGAGGAATCCAAATCATTCAGCCTTTGGTCAAGAGTTCGCTCTTTCCTCCTCTGTGAAAAGTTCAAGGACCCAGTGAAATGGCTTTTTAAAGAGCACAGAAAGAGCCAAATCAATATATTTGTGCCTTTTCTAAATTAAGACCAGGGTAAAGAGTTACTGTTTGTAAGTGCTTGAAGGGTGTAAACTTCAAGAAACCAAGGGAAGGCTGAGGGCTGCAAAGGAAACCATATCTCAGAGTACCTGGTGGAACAGGATGAACACAAAGTCAGTTTGGGCTGTCTTCCTGGGAAGGCGTGAAGCCAGCTGTACTTGCTCTGTCCCCACCTCCTCCCTCAGGCTGGAGAAAGGGAGGATCCTCCAGGGATTGATTCAGGGAGATAGGCTGAATGAGTAAAAGGGGGGTTTTAAAATTTATGATGAATGATTATTTTGTATTACGTTGACCTTAGAGCAGAGAGACTAAGAATGGAATGGTAGTAAGGTTGTCCAGCATCAATTAAGCTATGGATAAAAGAAAGCATCCCCAGCCAGCTTGCTGTGAGTGGCCCTTCATGTCAAATCTGGAAAATCTGACACAGCTGTAGCAGCCTTGTGGGACAGTGAAGGCTCCCACCAGGAAGTCACAAGCTTACTAATCTTGGAATGGAAAAGGTATACATATATTCTTGTATTTTATTTTTACTTAATAATGCATTACCAATTAGCACTTAATTACTAGGCATTTTTAATTATTGCTTTTAGCCCCTCAAGATGCAAAATTCCCCTCTGAGTGCATGGGCTTTCAGTTAAATTAATAAATGATTAGGCTGAGAATAGAGATTTCAACATGGAAATACCCTTCAGTGAACAGATGTTTACTAAGCAGAGATATGTTAGCCAAACAGATAATTCCCAAGTCAAAATGACACTATTCCCAAGGAAAAAATGTACCTTTGCTTGAATAGGCTTGGAGGAACCCGAAATGAATATTGTGCAAACAAAAGAAGCCACTTAGAAAAGGCTGCATGCTGTCTGATTCGAACTATGTGTCATTCAGGAAGAAAGAAAGACCACAGAGACAATAAAAGGATTAGTAGCTGCCAGGGGTTGGGGGAAGGAGGGGATGAACAGGTGGAGTTCAGGAGATTTTTAGGGCAGTGAAATTATCCTGCGTGATATTGCAACAGTGGATACAAATCATTACACCTCTGTCATAACTCAGAGAATGTGCAACACCAAGAGTGAATCTTAATGTAAACTATGGACTTTAGTTAATAATAATGTATCAATATTGGCTCATTATTCACAACAAGGTCAAACATTAATACAAGATGCCCATTATAAGGAGAAACTAAAGTAAGGGGTAGTGTTGGGCAAGGGGAGAAAGAGTCTATGGGAACTCTCTGTACTTCCTGCTCAATTTTTCTGTCAACCTAAAACTGCTTTTAAGAAAGAAAATTTATTAATAAAAAAATCCTTTTTTTCCCAATAAGCTGGGTGGCTGAAAAGCCTCTGGTATAGAAGAAGAAAAACTTAGTGATTACATTTATCTTATTCTTTTATTTCAGTAATAAACGTTTATTTATTTATTTTTTGAGACAGAGTCTCATCTGTTGCTGGGGCTAGAGTGCTGTGGCATCAGCCTAGCTCACAGCAATCTGAAATTTCTGGGCTCAAGCAATTCTACCTCAGCCTCCTGAGTAGCTGGGACTACAGGAATGCACCACCATACCCAGCTAACTTTTTCTGTGTATTTTTAGTTGTTCAGCTAATTTCTTTCTATTTTTAATAGAGATGGGGTCTCACTCTTGCTCAGGCTGGTCTCGAACTCCTGAACTCAAATGATCCTCCTGCTTCATCCTCCCAGAGTGCTAGGATGACAGGTGTGAGCCACTGGGCCCAGCCAGTAATAAACATTTATTATATCTAATAAGTACCAGACACAAAATGCTAGGCTTAGAGGACCTGAGATTGGATAGAATTGCTGCCTTCAACAGTAAGGACAGTAGCATCATCAACATCAGCACGTCTGGTCAGATAGCATTCATTCTATCCACTAATCATAAAAACAATAACCAAATAGTGAGAAAAGCCTAAAACTGAAGGTAAATGTGTAAAATCAATTTGGAGTGCCAAAAAGGGATAGTCTGGGCCTTTGGGGGCCAGTTTCCTCCAGAGATTTGGTGAGATTTACAAACAGTGTACTGGGAAATAATTTGGTTGGAGATACTATACACCCCAGAGCACTACCAATTATATATATATTTTTCTTAATTATCCCCCATTTGTACTTGTGTCCCATGTGATAGGAGTAAGTGTAAGTCAAACGGTTAAAAGAAAAGGGGCCACAGGGAGTCTGTTTGGCCCAATTTACAATCTATCTGATATTATAGGTCTATTGGCAATAGGAGTGTCAGCAGAAACTAAGAAACAAGATTTCTAAATTGTGTCAACTGTATGGCAGACTCCAGAGGCATATTTGGGGTCTGTGTAAATACTGGCAGCTTTTAACTACAAGGCAATAGTGACCAAAACAGCATAGTACTGACCCCAAAACAGGGGCATAAATCTGTGGATCAGAACAGAGAACACAGATATGAATCCATCCTCATATTGCCATCTGATCTTTGACAAAAACATACACTGGGATAAAGAATCTCTATTCAATAAATGGTGCTGGCAAAATTGGATAGCCACATATAGAAGACTGAAACAGGATCTGCACCTCTCTCATAAAAATTCATTCATGATGGATAACAGACTTAAACCTAAGGCATGAAACTATAAGAATTCTAGAAGAAAATGTTGGAAAAAACTCTTATATTAATAGATACTGGCTTAGGCAAAGAATTTATGAAGAAGACCCCAAAAGCAATTACAGCAACAACAAAAATAAATAAATGGGACCTGATCAAATTAAAAAGTTTCTGCATAGCCAAGACACAATCAATAGAGCAAACAGACAACCTACAGAATTGAGAAAATACTTGCATACTGTATATCCAATAAAGGCCTGATAATCAGAATCTACAAAGAACTCAAGCAAATGAGCAAGAAAAAAATTAAACAGCCCCATTAAAAAGTGGGCAAAAGACATGAACAGAAACTTTTCAAAAGACAGACTAATAGCCAAAAAACACATGAAAAAATGCTCAACATCTCTAATCATCAGGGAAATACAAATCAAAACCACAGTGAGATATCAGTGAGAATGGCTTTTATTAAAAAGTCCCAAAACAACAGATGCTGGCATGGATGCAGAGAGAAAGGAACACTCATACACTGCTGGTAGGACTGCAAACTAGTACAACCTCTATGGAAAGTAGTATGGAGATACCTCAAAGAACTAAAAGTAGACCTACCATTTGATCCAGCAATCCCACTACTAGGTTTTTACCCAAAGGAAAAAAAGACATTTTTATAAAAAAGATACTTGTACTCAAATGTTTATAGCAGCCAAATTCACAATTTCAAAGATATGAAAACAACCCAAGTGCCCATCAATGCACAAGTGGATTAATAAAATGTGGTGTATGTATACTATGGAGCACTACTACAGCCATAAAAAAAGAAATGGTGATCTAGTATCTTTTGTAACAACCTGGATGGAACTGGGGGCCATTCTTCTTAGTGAAGTATGGCAAGAATGGAAAAACAAGCACCACATGTACTCAACACTAAATTGGAACTAAGCAATCAACACTTACGTGCACATATGGAAGTAAAATTCAAGGGAAATCAAATAGGTGGGAGGGGGAAGGAAAAGGTGGGTAAATTCACACCTGACAGGTACAAGGCACACTAACTGACTGAAGGGCACACTTATAACTTTGACTGAAACTGTACAAAAGCAAATTATGTAACCAAAAGGTATGTACCCCCGCAAAATTCTGAAATTAAAAAAAAAAGTGGCAGCTTTTCCTTTTGCCAATGTGCAAGTTTTTGTGAGGACTATAACAAATTTGATTCAAGGCATTTTGGGGTGAGCTTTTGAGTATCCTGAAATTTTTCATGTCCTAAGTAAGTAACAGTGGTCTGTACCCACTGGAGTTCAGACCTAGAGGCTTCATGGCCTCATTCAGCTAGAGTCTTGAAAAGAATGAGTCTAAGAAAGCACCCTGTTTATAAAGCAAAAGATCATCAACATATTAAACAACTACTGGACAAGAGTGGATCTCTGGGTAAAGGTTACAGAGTCTAAATCAGCTTAGAAAATTTGAGAGAATCTTGAAGGAGACACACAGTGTCTCCTTCTTATAGCTCTTATAAAGAATTTTTATTTGCCAGCTCTTAAATATTACTATTTTTTTAGTCTGACTATGAGTCTTTTAATTACTTATTTTATTGTTTTAAGCAATTACTAGCTAGACAACAATTTGCTTTTAGTAAGATTTTGCCATTTTGGTGAGCACTTGTCTTTAGGGCCTAATATTAATGCATGTATAGGTAAGCATAGCTAGAAAGTATTCAGTTTTTCAGAAATTAAGGATCCTATTTTTACCTAAAAATTGGCTTTGGCTCTCATATTTTCATGATCAACTTTGGCAATGATCTTCCTTACCCAAGAGCACAAGGGATAGAATACAGAAATCTCTGTGGATTCCTGAAAGCTGGAGTTCTCACCCCCTGTAGTATTGCCATTTACTATTAGTTTCTGTGTGACCTGGTCAGACGTTTGAGGTCTCTAACTGGAATTTAAGTGAATTAGTTATCAGATAATCTGATCCCAGACCCAGATTAGTTTCTGTCATGTTAGGATCAAAACTTTGCTCAAGCAAACTCAGAGAGCTCTAAACACAAATCTGTGGCACTTTGGAATCTGGAGAGAACTTAGCCACAAGCCTCAGTTGCAATAGGACAGCAAAGGATCACAGGTCCAGCAGGTACCTCGCTTGGACTCTTGGTGCTCTGGGGGTTCTCTGGGAGCTCTATCTTGGAACCCAATTTTGATAAAAATTAAATTTAACAGAGTTTAATTGAGTAAAGAGCAGTTCACAAGTTGGGCAGCTGAGCTAGAAGAGGTTCAGAGAGACTCTAATGCTGATACGATTTATGGCCACACAAGAGAAAGTGACATACAGAAAATAGAAATGGCTGGCTTGGTTATAGCTCAGTATTTGCCTTACTTAAATATAGTTTGAACTGTCGGTGGCCTTTGATTGGACAAAACTCTGTGATTGGCAAAGAGGAAGGAGTAGAAAGGAGTGAAGATGAGGGGAGCACACTTTAGCTGGGACCCTCAGCTGACATTTTGCTTTTGAACTTTTGAACTAAAGAAACCAATAAGTCTTAACCAAGGTTATAACTTAAAGAAAAAAGAGATGACTTTAAAGAGGTAGAGAACAGTTTTTACAAGATCCAGAAAAGCCACAAAAACAACTCAAAGAAAGAAAAGTCTCACTGGTCAAACAAGATGAAACCCACAGTTTTTTCTAGTTGCATTTTTTAGGGTCCCAGCTTTTCAGTTCACCATTCATCCATGAATATCTAAAAGTCCTGTGTGTATCTACAGAACACAGGAAAGTAAAACTGTGTACAGAAGGGAAGAGAATCAATGAATGATGAAAGTTATGCCATTATCAGGCCAGAATAGGCTCATTCCCTGTCTGGGAACAAAACCGAGGCTATTGAGGTGAAAGCACAGAACTTTAACCATCAGGCTGTAAGGTATATTGGCCTGTGTTGTTATTCCCACTGGGGCAGTGTTCAGAGGATTTTTAAATTTTTGTTTTAGATCAAATATTTGCTCTTCAATTTTTTCAAGAGAATTTTTAAGGCTAGCCACAAGATTATGTGTCTTTCTTGTAATCTAATTTCTCTATTAATGCAAATAAGGCAACTGTTTCAAATAAGAGATCTCTAAAATTTATTTTTAAGAAAACTTGGAAGTTTTTTAATTTAAGGGATCCATCTTTTGGCCATTCATCTCAATGGTATATTTATTCCAAAAGTGACTCAGTCCAATGCTTCTTCATAGAAAACCCAGGAGGTAATTTTCCAGGTTTAGGCTGGAGAGAGCACAGAGAAGGCAGTTTCCAAGATTCCCCAAAATTCACTCTCAGAAATAAACGAGATAACGAAGAGGGTGGGACATTGTAAGACAAAGACTTCCCCTGGAGCTTGACAGGTTCGGTATAGCGCGCTGTTTAGAATCTTACGTGTCAGGGACTCCCCATCTTTTCAGACTGGCCACCTGACATATTCTGGAAAAATGATGACCGAGATGGAGGAGAGAATTCCCACTCAGTCACAAGATAGGCTCGGGGACATATTGACGAAACAGGATGAGAGGGAAACCTTATGCCGTTTTATTTTAGGGGACCTGCCACAACGTTGGTCTTAACAGATGCGGTCTGGTCAGAACCGTGCGACTGGCGGGTCCGCAGGGCCGGCTCCAACGTCGGGCTTACAGAGGTGCCAGGCCCGTGTTCTACCCCGTGGGAACTCTCCTTATGACAAAAACAACACAGAAAGACAATCAACAAAAGAAAGAAGAACAAAACCAAAAAAAAAAAAAAAAAAAGACTATTTCTGAGAGGAGAAGAAATCAAACAATGTGACTATTCGTACCACAAAGTACCCAAAATGAGACCAATACCAGAGTTGCACACAAGACTGGTCACTCACAAAAGCTTTTGTCTCATTAATCCTAAATTTGGAAAGGACAGTGATCTTTTACTGTCTTCTCAGCTGAGCCCACAGGGAGAGGACAGCGGGGATCTGAGTGCTAAGTGAGGCATCTTACTGAGCTGCTGGCTGCGCAGAGTTCAGATTTTCCTCACTGCGGCTCCCAGGGGAGCAGAGTGGTTTTGAGATTCTGCCCACTTCGCCAAATTGTAGGGGTGAGGGAAAACTTGTCCTTCCCTCCGCAAAAAAATGTTTTCTGAAAGATTGACTCACAATTAAGGCAGACTAATAAGAGAAATGCTTATTTACCAGTACCATGCACATGGCGAGAATCACATAGTGATTACCCAACATCCCAGTGAACTTCGGATATTTTTATATATGCGTTTTGGGGCAGGGGGAATGAGGAGTATAGGCAATTCTGTTTAGGGGTCATACACAGCTAGCAAGAATGAATAGGTGGGGGAAACAGGTTGACTTGTAAACTAACCTGAGAGACAAGTATTATGTTTCAAATGACTTGGGCCAGGTCTGGTTGCAGTCTTGATCTTTATTTCCTGTAATATATTGAGATAACAGGAAGAGGAAGAGAAGTCCATTGTCCCCTTTGATCTTTTGAGCAGGTCAGTCTGGTTTATGCAGATAGAGGGAAAACCTCTTCCAAGGGCCTGTTAATCTCTAAGAACCTTTAATTCAAAATATTCTTTATACTATGGAGTCATATTTTGGGGTGAAATTTCCAGAGCTCCTTCAAATGCTTATTATATACAAGGCCCTGGATGTATTATCTCATTTAATCCAACAACCCTAAGAGAACAAATAAGGAGACTTACGTTTTAATATGTTGGTTTGACAAATAAGGAAATAAGTTTGGAAAATTTAAATAGCTTGTCCAAGGTCACTCAACTAGAAAGAACTAGCATCAGAACTGTCAGTCGTGGTTGTCTGACATTTGCCATACTCAGAAGTCTAGCATGGCCCCACAGAAAAATGTTGCAAAGCTGCTTTGAAGAGTTTTATCCTTAGTGAAATCCTTCAGGCAAAGATATTAAAACAAATTCCATTATAAACAAGAATCAGACATGTTGTTTGTGTTAGTCAGCTTGGGCTGCTGCTATAACAGAATACCATGGATGAAATGGCTTAAACAAACACTTATTTCTATAGTTCTGGAGGCTGGGAAGTCCAAGATCAAGGAACCAGTGGATCCAGTGTTTGGTGAGGGCTCTCTTCCTGGTTCGCAGATGGCTGTCTTCTTACTATATTCTCACATGGCAGAGAGAGAGAGAGTGAGAGAGAGATTGCCTCTCATGTCTCTTCTTACAAGGGCACTAATCCTATTCATGGGATTACCTCCATAACCTAATTACCTTCCAAAGGCCCCACCTCCAAATTCCATCACATTGGAAATTAGCCTCCAACATACGAATTGGGGTTGGGGGGCAGGGGGAAACACAAACATTTAGTCCGTAACACCACTCTACTTCAAAAAGCAGGATAACACTTTTTACAGAAGAAATATCAGGTTATATAATTATATTCCAGCATTCAAATAAAGAAAAATCCCATTATTGCAATTATTGTTGTTTCTGGGAAGATAAAAGTACATTAGCACACGGCAGAACTTTATAGCTATTAAGAATTAAAGTACAAAGAAAACAAGTTGGAAAATGAGGTAAGGCTCAAATATGTGTCTATATTTACCTCTGTATGAATAGGAGCATTAAACATTGCTGCTGCCTATAGCTATTAAGTCTTTTTCTATTATCCTGGGAATGTTGTTGCTCAGATCACTCTTAAAATTTATGCACAAAAGGAGAGTAAATGTGGCAGATGAGACAGAAGTTTTCTTTCTCAGGCATAGGTTTCCTATAACCACCCTTCAAGGATTCATCGGCTTTCGTAGTTATGAGACCACCTTGAATTGATGTATCCTTTCTCCTAAGTAGGACACCCATGGTCAATCTTCAACAACCAACACCTACCATGTGTAAGCAGTGTATTAGGAGTCACGGACGACAGAGAAGCAGGAGATAAGCTCAACAGAGCTGGGAGACAAACAAATGAGCACACACACGGAAGAATAACTGTAGCTCTCATAATGGAAGTTAACATCACATTTTCCACAGTTGGATAAAAGAAGCATTGGAGATAAAAAGATCTTGTTCCAAGGTTCACAAAAGGTCTGAACCCACAACCAGTAACAATATCTTTGAAATCCACAGCTCCTGAATGTTGACTGCCCAAGTTCCTGTCCACCCCTGCAGCCCTCACTGCTTACTGCCTCTTGAATACCTGAATTTCCTTTATGAAAAACTCGACTTGACCCATTGCAGTCAGTTTTGTCTGCCATTTCACAATCAAAAAGGGTCCTCCTTTGCAAGGCAGGTCCATAGATTTCCTCTGGGTTAAATTCCTGCAGAGACCAACTCCTTCCCCTGACCAGGAAGTGTGCAAGCAGTCTTGACCATTTCATGGGTAGCGAGCAGGGGTTCAGTGGTTCCTTGCTGTAAGACAACCCTCCCCAGGGCAGGTAATCCCCAGAAGCACTGGACATGAGCGGATCTCCTTACCCAGGAACCCTTGTTTCAAAGGCAAAACGTGCCATTTATTTTTCTCTCAGCAGTGGTACAAAATTACCAGTATCTCTAATTATGGACTTAACTATTGGATGGCAAAGAAAGTTAAGTCTAGCTGGATGTCTCATAAAATGCTTTGGGCTTATTACTAATATATTTCCCACCTAGCTACACAATAAACATGCTCTGTGGTCAAACAGGTCTGGGAAATGCTGAAGACTTGGGGATCTACACTGCCAAATAAAAATTTTAAAACATTAGAAAATTTTGCAATGAAAAATGAGTTTGGGCTTCAAACCAAGTTTAATAAATAAAACAGCAAGAGGGGTTCAAGGCAGTTTTCACTTCACAGTGTGGTCCTTGGTGGGGGTGAGGGGTGGCTGAGTCCGACTCTGCAAAGGGCTTGAGCAGAACAGCACTCTGGACGACGCCAGGCCGGGCGAGCTGCCCTGCCCCCAGGACCTCACTCCAACTTGTAAACAGAAACATAAATAAAACAAAGGAGGCGGGAAAGAGGAGGACAAGGACGCCAACCACCTTGCTGGGAAACTTCCAACAGAAAGACCTACAGGGTCAGGGTCACCCCTGACTCCACCCCTTAGTAATACCAGCAAAATTCACAGGAGGGTTCTTTGGGAAGTCTTTCTTTAGAGTCAAGTAACTGTTCATGAATATAAATACCTCTTCAAGGTGCTTGGTTGATGGATTTCTTTCTTATGAGCACCTATTGTAAGATGATTAGTTCCTGCAAATTGCCCTTGAAGACAGAAAGTTCACACATGTCCTCTCACTGCCCTCCATCCATTTCCTGGAGCTTAAAACAGAACATTTGATGTATTATAATGTAAATAGAAAGGGCAGTTATGTCTATCAAGACCAGGGCTTGTCAGAGAAGCAAAAAATGTGCCCCTTTTCTGATGCTCTGAGTCATCTCCCTAGAGTCAGTTGTTTCTTAACTTCTGAAAAAATAGAGGAACAGATAACACAGTCCTTGCCATTTTCTGAGGAGATCAGGAGTGATGATGTCTGGATGCTGAGAGAATGATTGACTGATGGGGAACTGTCCCCACCAAAACTTGGACAGTGGTGCGGCTGTCCACAGCAGAGAGTCCTGGGCTTGTGGGACCCTGTCATTGCTGTCTACAGCTTCTGTTGTCTCTGGGCATGTGAGGCTCATTCTACAGAGGTCCAGTGCTAAGGACCCAAAGACCATATAGCTCATTTCTCTGCCTCCTTGCCCTTCCAATCTACTTTCCACACAGCATTCGGGGGATCTTTCCAAAATGCATGTGTGTTTACTTCCCCTCCCTCTGAGACCCCATTAAAATGATTGTGTAAATCCCAAATGATGAAAAGAACAGGGTAAGGAACATAAGCAGATGAGAGGCTTTAACAAACTTCTGAAATAATGAGAGCAGAAAAGACGCAGTGGTGTCTGAGGGAGCAAAGCAGAGGGAGCGGGTCCACAATGGGGCAGGCAGGAGGAGAGCAGAGAAGATGGAGTGGCTACCGAGGGAGAGGCAGAGGGCACGGCTGCACGAGACATGCAGAAAGGCGGTGGCTGAGGAAGAAGCCCACCTGCAGAACCCAGGAGGGGCTCAGGGCTAGGAAACTCCAAGTATCACCAAAGGCAGGCATGAGAAAAGGGTCAAAAATAAAAGAAATACTTTGAAAGTCTATATATGAAAGAGTCAACCTCTCTACCAACTTTTCTCATCCTGTGTGGAGAATGACAGGCATTCAAATGTCTACCTGCTAGGCAAAAATAAATTATACTCAAATAAACAAACATTTGCAAAATATATTCTTATTGGCTGAATTTTGTCAGCCACCCCCCACAATGTAGAAAAATTCACATATTGACGTCCTAACCTCCCCATACCTCAAAATATGACTGTATTTGGAGATAGGGCCTTTAAAGAAGTAATTAAGGTAGAACGAGGTCATATCAGCTGGCCCTAATTCAATCTGACTAGTGTCCTTATAATAGGAGGGGAGACTGAAACACGGACACGGACAGAGGAAAGACCATGTGAGGGCACAGGGAGAAGACAGCCATCTGCAAGCCAAGGAAAGAGGCCTCAGAGAAATCAACCCTGCTGGCATCTTGTTCTTGGACTTTGAGCCTTCAGAACTGAGAAAATACATTTCTGTCGTTTAAGCCACACAGTCTGAGGGACTTTGTTATGGTAGCCCTCGAAAACTAATACAAATATTTTTCTAAAATGGAATTGAACAGCTCCAGAAAAAAAATTCTCTGTAATATGACATTTATGGGTATCCCCAAGTAATGCCTAGTTCACTATCTGATCACTCTAAAAGAAGGCTGCTTGGGTAATAAGCTCCTTGTCCTCCACATAGAGTTCCGGATCAGCTTTGTACTGACTACTTCTTAAATAAAAAAGAGCAACCATTCATGAACAGGGTCACCTTAAGAGGTTTAAGGAAAATCTCCAGCATAAAATTGAGAAACTAAGATAAACAAAATTTTAAACATGTTCCTGGATGGAATAGACAATTCAGGGAAAGAAAGAAAATTTAGAAACCTTCTAATTAATATTCTTTAAAAAATTTGAGAGAACATTGCACCATAAAGAAAGAATGGGGATTATACAAAGGACATGGAAAAAGAGTAAAAATCCTGGATGTTGACTATAGGGTTGTAAAATAAAAGTAATTGAAGAGCCGAAAGATATTTTAGGTTACTAAGTATGAAATGTCCGATTTCCTTAAGTACTAAGTTTGACAGTTGATCTCTCTGACATTTCACTTTGACACTTCTTATTTTATGGTTATTGTGAAGGTACATCCTCAGTCTTTCAAACACATGTTTTGGATTGTGATAATCTTTCCCATTTTTTAGAGTAATTTTTATGAAACCATGGATAGGTCAAAAATTTGTGTTATTTTTGAATATAAGTTCCATCACGGAACCAGTGCAGCGCAGACAGCTCGAAATATCAACGAAATGTTTGGGAAAGATGTGGCTAATGAATGCACAGTATGTCAATGGTTTGTGAAGTTCCATCCTGGTGATTTTAATCTTGAAAATGAGCCATGTGGGCGAACTGAGACCAAAGTGGATAATGATGAGCTGAAAGCTGTAGTGGAAGTGAATCCATCTAACCTATCTGTGAATTAGCAGCAAGGTTTGACGTTACTATTCTAACAATATTGGACCATTTGAAACAAATGGGCAAGGTAAAGAAGCTGGATAGATGGGTTCCGCATGACTTAAACGAGTGTCAGCAGAGAAATAGTTTCAAAGCTTGCCTTTCTTTGCTGTCATGACATAAAGGTGAAACATGTCTAATCTATATTGTTATATGTGATGAAAAATGGATTCTTTTTGACAATCGCAAGCGTTTGGCACAATGGTTGGATACAGATGAAGTAGCAAAACACAGTCCAAAACAAAATATTCATCAAAAAAAGCTCATGGTGTCTGTTGGTGGTCCGGCGCTGGTATTATCCACTACAGCTTCATGAAAACTGAGTCTATTACAGCAGATGTCTACTGTAACCAGTTGGATGAAATGATGAAGATGCTTGTAATCAAGCATCTGAGATTGGTCAGCAGAGATGGCTAATCCTCTTGCAAGACAATGCTCTACCACATGTGGCACAAACAATGCTGCTCAAACTACAGAGGCTGGACTTGGAAAAACTCTGTCATCCACCATATTCACCAGACCTTGCACCAACTGACTATCACTTCTTCCAGCCTTTGGACCACTTCTTGCAAGGAAAAATATTCAATTCTCAACAAACTGTGGAAAACACCTTTTGTGATTTTATTGCCACTTGCTCTCCAGGCTTCTTCACTGCTGGTATGAACAAGCTACCATTAAGATGACAAAACTGTGTTGATAATTTAGTGCATACTTTGATTAATTGTGCTGTTTCTTGTTTGAGATGTAATAAACTACACTTTTGATTCAGAATTGAACATTTCATATTTAATGACCTAAATATTTAAGAGCCCTCCCAAAAAGTAGAACCCAAAACAAAAAATTCTAACAGAAAAGAAAGTTATAAACATGGAGGACCAACAGAAGAGTAACAACTCATAACAGATGTCCCAGAAAGAAAGAATAGAGAAAATGGAAGAAATTATCACAGAAATAATACAAGAGATTTTTCCACATTTGAAGAGTTAAGAGTCTCCAAATTAAAATGGGTAAATGAAAAAAAGACCTAAAGATCATTGCAAAATTTCAGAACATCAACAACAAAAAGAAGAGACTAAAAGATTCAAAACAGAATAAGAAAAATAAAAAGGCCGTATAAAAAATGAGAATCAGAATAACATTGGATTTCTTATCAGAAGCACTGGATAATACAACACAAGGGATCAATACTTAAAGTTCTTGCTTTAAGTATTTATTTACTTAAGGAAAATTATGTTTAACCTGAAATTGTGTCTCTTGCTAAAGTATCACTCAAGCATATGAGTAAAATAAAGCCATTTTAAGAAATGCAAAAAGTCAGAAAATGCACCTATCATACATCCTTTCTTAGAAAGTTATCTGAAGATGTTCTCTAGTGAAATAAAATGTAGAAATCAAGAAGGAATAAATCATGTGATTCTGGACAGTGAATTCAACCCAGGAAAGTAGAAAAGAGAAGTCCCAGGAAGACAGTTGTGCATCAGATTTGGAAAGTAACTGGGCTGGAAGCAGCAGGTTCGAGCTCTCCAGGAGAGAGGTCTTAAAAAGAGGGGGAGGACCTGATATGTTACTTATCATTATTGAAAATCTGAAAAAAATGGAGAAAAAATTAAGACATAATTCTAGGAAGAACCAAAACTGGGAATGTAAAAATGGCAATTGGTTATCATAGAAAAATACAAAAATAAGAAAAGAAGTATAACCAGAGCCTATGATGCTATTCTGCAATGAACAATTTACATAGTCAATATTAAAAATTATATTGATTTACAACTTTTAGAAACAATCTATAATCAAAACAAAGAAAACTTAACTATGATTATAAAAAATTAACACTGACAACCTAGAAGCAAAAGTACAGATGAAAGAAACTGGGAGATCAAGGTGCAGGACGGTACATATGAAAAACTGAAGGGACACTAACATTTTCATCTCACAATCTGGGAGTTGAAAAGCTCTGCTAATGGAGACAGAGAAAGGGTCATAAAGTAAAGTAAGCAAAAACATTGAGATCTGTTTCAACTTTTTAAAAAAGCCTACAATAACAAAAACTAAAGTTCTGTATGCCTTCCTACCTATGTTAAACACAGCTTTCCT
>CAUYRT010092055.1:0-21901 GCA_963574885.1 Lepilemur ruficaudatus | reverse complement strand
CAAGTTAAGAAAGGTGATTATTCTAAGTGAGGAGAATAATCTGTGAGTGTGTATGTGCACACATGTGTACATGCGTATGTGTATTTGACCTAATGTTGTTTTCAAGGACATGCAAAGAAACAAAACTCTATAACTTATTTTCCTAAAATTGCCTCAGGCTCCTTTGCCCTCAACATAGTAAAATCAATTTGATTCCTCCCTTTACCAGAACATTTTTAGTCCCTAGTTACTTCCATGCCCCCTAGTGTTTCTGCTTCTCCTTAATCAATGCTTGTGTTTGAAAGAAGAATCATGTTACCATAAAAATAGCACCTGCTCTGGAGTCAGGCAGACATGGGTCACATTATGCTCAGGAACTAATTAATTGTGTAACTCTGGTCAAATTTAATTAAAACTCTTCAATGTCTCCATCTGTAAAAGGAGGATGATATTACTATATATAGGTGTATGATTTAAGGATGATGTTCTAATGTGTTCTTAAACATAATAATACATGAGCACTTATTATTACGGTGCTTACTTGCCTTGATTTAACCTCAACAAAATGATTTTGAATGAAGATGTGGACAACTTAATATAATTTGCCTAGGGATACAGACCCCACTTGGATTGGCTATATGCACGAGGCTCCTTTTTGTTTTCTCATTCACCACTATACAGAATTTTTATAATGTAATTGAATTATGAAATTTATTTATTAAATGCATATTAATAAGAGATATGAAAAAATAGTAAGAACAAAAGATAAAAATTACGTATAACATTCCCATGACCCCAAAATGCAAAGCCTAAGTAAATTTTGGTCAAATATAGAAAAAAAATTAGAATAGAAGAGAGAAAAATAGTTTAAGCTGTCTTTATTAATTAAAATATTTATCAAATGTTAAGCTAATTTCAAAGCAATTATCTAGCTTAAATTCTTGTGAAAGAAGATGTGAAGAATGAGGGAGAATTTATGATTACTGCAGCTTTTGACAGAGGTAGAACTTCATATATTCTTGATATGTAAGAACAATTAAGTAGATGAATATAATTCAATATAATATAACTGCAATTAATATTCTGACAACTATTTATGGCCTTGAGAAAAGCACCAATCACTGAATATGAATTAAATTATTCTTAGATCATTTTATGTGTGGTACAGTCATTGTTGCAATGCACTTATTAACCAATGCATTCCCATGTCGAAGTATCTTTCTTCTTACCTAGAAACTTGCGTGGATAACCAGTAGTTTCATGCTGTTCACAGAAGCAAAAGCAAAGAACTTAATTAGTAGAAAGGAATGATACCAAATCTAGATGGCCAAGGTTGATAAATATCCTACATGGTATGTTTAGTTATTTTTATAAATGTATTATATGAATGAAATGGTTAATGGAATCACTGAACAATTGGATTTTTGAAACAACAAAAAAAACCCATCCAATCTGAAATGATAAATCTGAATACAAAGGAAATGTATCCTAATCTTCCTTTTTTTCATACAGTTACTATTTTTATAAAGGCAATACCAGATATCATAGGAAAACCTATTCTCAGTGACAGATTGGATCATCTCTGACCATTTCCACAAACTCTAGTGAAATTTCCTATTCTGTATTTTCAGAATCATATGTTTCTAGTGCAAGTGCAATAAATAGTTTGCTTTTCATTGCATTTGTAAATAGACATAAATTGTACAGAAAACAGTATAATAGTCTAATAAATGAAATTACAGCACAGTTTTATTGTAGTGTTAATTTTGAAATTAGCTTAGCAACGAAAATATTTTAGAAAGGCTCATTTGCCATCACATGAATGACAACAAGAGCAACAATATGAGAGCTCTTGTTTGGAGCTATGATATATGATAGCAACATGTTCGGGGCATTTACTCCGTGAGAAATATTATACAAAGCATTATAAAATATCAAGTTTTACTTAATGTGTACAACAACCTTAAAGCAGGTATAATTATCATATCTGCTTACTAAATAAGAAAAGGGAATTGGGAGAAGTAACCTACCCTAGGTCACAGTCATTAAGTGATAGATTCAGAATTCAAGCTTGTACCTGAATTGAATAAAGTGTACTGGATTTAGTTCAGTAGAAAATAACAATATAGAAAGATTTCGGTGTTACATACCTTAATTTTTCCATTCATTAACATGATTTGCTTGTGCCTTCCATCAAGAAAATTCACGTGCCTACATGCCTGTGTTTCCTCCAAAATTCTTATGTGAAAATCTTAACCCTCAATGTGATGGTATTAGAGGTGGGGATTTTGTTGGGTGATTAGGTCATAAGGACAGAGCCCTCATAAATGGGATTAATGCCCTTATAAAAGAGATCCTGGAGCATTCCTTTGCCTCACCTGTTATGTAAAGATGTCCCTTAACCACGAAGCAGGCTCTCACCAGTCAGCTCATCTGCTGGTGCCTTAATCTTGAACATCTCAACCTCTAGAACTACGAGAAAAAATTTCTGTTCACCCAGTCTATGGCATTATTTCATAGAATCCTGAGCACTTTAAAGCAGTATCTTTACTCCCAGATCCTTAGCCTGACTTCTGTTTTAAAATGCAGCATGTAAGAAGCTAGAAGTTGCCTCTCCATCCTAAAAGTAAAACGTGTAACAAACTGAAAATCAACAGCTCCTCTTAGATGCGTCACAGAGATGGGTCACAGCTCAAGCCACTGCCCTCAAAATTGGAGAAGCTAACATTGAAGGCAGAGAATTTTGGCTCCTCAGAAACCAATCAGCACAAATATTCATAGGAAAAAGTGCTGTAGTAGGAAAACCTGAACTATAACCAACAAATTGCTGCAGGCTCAATGTAGACGAAGCTGAGATAAACTCTCCATGAGGACCCAGTCATGAGAGGTCTCCGCATTTTGTGCATTTTACTCCCGAAGCTCAACAAGTTTCTCACAGTGAATACTGAAGAAAAATATCCTTGTGTTTTGTCAAGGGAAGAGAAAAAGGAACCATTTTGAAACATACTAGGGCATTTTTTTCTTCTTAACAAGGTATACTCTCTAGAGAAGCTATTTAACCAGAGCATAATTGAATAGGGGGAAGGGAAATATCCAACTCTCAGGACTGTTTTTGCTGAATCTCATAGATTTTGATAGCTTGTGTCCCGTTTGTCCTTCAGTTCGAGGAATCTTTTGATTTCCGTCTCAATTCCATTCTTGACCCGATAATTGTTCAGCAGCAAGTTGTTTAGTTTCCATGACTTTGTGAATTGAGTGTTTCTCCTGGAGTTGATTGCTAGTTTTATTCCACTGTGGTCTGAGAAGACACATGGTTTGATTTCTATTTTTTTTTGACTTTGTTGAGACGTATTTTGTGGCCTAAGATATGAACAATCCTGGAGAATGTTCCATGTGTTGATCAAAAGGCTGAATGATGTTGATCCATGTGTTGATCAAAAGGCTGAATGATGTTGATCATTCAGTACCTGTGGGGTAAAATGTTCTGTAAATGTCTGTTGGGCCCATTTGTTCTAGTGTCCCATTTTAGTCTAGTTATTTATTTATTTTCTGCTTGGACGATCTGTCTAGTTCTGTCAGTGGTAATATTTGAGTTGTAAGACATAGAAGTCTTAAATTGGGGAGGGGGGAGGGGACACTTTTCCATGGTTGGTGTGCATGAGCGAGAGTGCTTTGGGGAGCATCCAAAGGCTGGGCAAGGTCAGGGTTTTTAAAAAAAAGAAAGAAAAGAAGGCTCAATTTTAGATTTGATGAATTAGACACGATTGTGAAATAAATATTACCCGTCAGATCAACTATTGGTGATTTGATGTGTTAGGCATCAATTGCCATATAACAAATCACCAAAAACTTAGAAGTTTAAAATCACATTTATTTATTATCTCACAATATTTATAGGTCAGGACGCTAAGCATGGCTTAGCTGTGTCCTATGTTCAGGATCTTAAAAGACTGCTATCAAGGTGTCACCTGGACCGTGTTCTTCCTAGAGTTCAGCATCCTCTTTCAAGTTCATAGGGTTGTTGGTAGAATTCAGTTTCTTGTGGTTGAAATATTGAGGTCCTCGTTTTCTTTCTCATACTCCATTGTCTAGAAGCAAGTTACACTTTTTGCCCACACTTAAGGGGAAGGGATTATACAAGAGCATGATTCATTAGGGGTTACTCTAGGGATTATGTATCAAAACTAGCCCTCGAATTACCAAAATATATGGTTCTCACAGTGAAAATAGGATCACCCTATGTTTTTATTAGGACATATGTGGCTACAAGTATCAGAATACTTTTCTAAAAATAAACAAAAATTATAGGGTTTTATTATCTCACAATGTAATAAGAATAATGGTAGGGCAATTCCATCATTGATATTGCATCTTAATAAAGTAGCCAATGATGGTGACCGTTGTCATCTCCCCCCACGGCGTCATCAGCACACATGCTGTCTCTTCCCTCATGGTCCCAAATGCAATTGAATCAAATTCAATCAGTTCCACTTCCAGGCTTAACATACAGACACGAAGTGATGAAAAGGATGTGATCTCTTTTATTCACTTTTAATGAGGAAGAAAATTTCCCTCCAGACTTCTCAGATCCCATTGGCCAGGACTGGATTACATAAATAGTCCTACCAGCAAGAGAATCTGGGAAAACATGTGGTATTTTCAAATTTTAAAGTTTTGTAAGAAGTCTTCCATCAGAGATGGAACATGGAAACATGGCTGGTGGGTGTAGCAGCAGAAACTGTCTTCCATATTATTTCAAAGCATTTTTTAATTTAAAGAATCACACCCTTTTCACACAAGCCTACATATAGATATATTTTGATATATCTAGAACTTGTAAAACAAACTGCACTCTTCCTGAAAGACCCTGATTTTCATCCTATCAATAGGAAGCATCTGTTTTATTTCAGGTTTGACTTTGATTTTTGCAGAAAAATCTGTTTGTAATCTTTTACAAAATGGATCCTCTGAAAGAAAGGAAATACCATGAGATATTTCTCACCCTGCTTATCCTGAACTCACTAGAAACAAACTGCTGTCCTCAAGACTTCAAAGAGCCTCATGCTTAGAAATTAGAAACCCCAATAAACAACTGTGTTTTAGATCTCCTTTTCTATATGTTCCATATAATGTGTCCATTTCAGTTTTCCATCTAAGGAAAGCTTTGCATTCAAGATGACAGTGTGTGCTTACTTAAAATGATGCTTTGGCTGAGGACAAATGCAACTCTTTCCTATAATTTCTACTTAAAAGAAAAATATCATTTGATATCACCAACAAATTGGCCATAATTCAACAATGTCTATAGTTTTATATGGTATTTGGCACATTTGAAATCCTCAAACGAAACTGGAGTTTCATCACTTGACTATTTTCCTACATCATGAAAATTGCTTCAAAAGACTCTTAGACACTAATCCATTTAGGATCCAATTACATGGTCAGGCTTTCTGTAAACATGTAATTTCCATAAATAGCTAATAAAATTTGTGTCTTCACCCATTGTACTGCTGATAGACGGCAAAGAAAATGCAAGTATGTCAAATAATTTCTTTTTCTGGCAATTGGGTATTTCAGAAATTTTGTTCTTTCCTTTGTAGTGTTGCTTGCAATCTACCATTGATTGTTTTGGGCACAGCAAAAACAAAACAAAACATAACAAAACCCAAACTGTTCCCTAGATGTGACAACAAAGTAAAAAAAAATTAGAAAATTGGATATGCATATTTGAAATACATCATTTAAAAATACAAGCAGCTGATAAGTAAGATAAATGTTACATAGGCAAACATGGAATAAAATGTTTTATCTAAGACAAATGGATAAAATATAGTTTCAAAATACTTCTACATCATTTACTTTTTATTCCAGCCTTCTCACAAAATGATATTCTTGCTTCCATTGTAGTTAATATTTTGATTTCAAACAACTCTAGGTGTTTCCAGAAGACTACTCTTATTATAGAAAAAAAAAAATTGGCAAATTTCAAATTAACTTGCTTAAAGTTCCTATTTAGATAATAACTGAGTTACTTAAAAATACCATTAAATATAAAATTTACGATGATAAATTTTTAACAAACTTTATTTACTGTTGTGAAAATCTTATCAACTCTTCAACGTCTAGGGAAAAAAATGCAATAAATTTCATGTCACTGCTTTGATCTTTCCAGCAAAATTTAGTTTTCCATTTTCCTCAAGAACCAATAGTATTTTAGCTATGTTCCTCTAATTTTCACTAATTTTCACATTGTATTATATTTTCATTCCTGTCCTGTCCATCCATAAGCAACTTGAGAATAAGATGAAAGCCTCTCTATCTCCTCAAGTCTCTGCCAAATTATTAATGTTAAGTGATGTTTAATGAATACATGGATGACTAATTGATATCCATGATAAGTCGTAAATACTTTTCTATGGGCAATGTTTTTCTAATACCAAGGACAGTTTACAGATTTAATGATAGACACCAACTCTTAGGATAGTTATTTAATATATCTTCTGCTAACATCAGTATTTCTAGAAAAATACTTGACATAAAATAGATGTGTGTAGGTCTAATAGTACATCTTCAGGTGATAGTAGTTATGTGAGTTTATGGGAAGCAATGTGGATAAGATAAAAGGAATGATACCATCGATTTTTTCTAACAATGTGTGCATGTTGTTTCAGTCACCCTGTACATATTATCTCAGTTAATCAGCAAAGCATTAATAGTTATGTGTTATTTTTATCTCCATTTTACCGGTGATGAAACCTACCCAAGTTCACACAGCCAATAAGCAACAGAAAAGAAATTCAAAGACTGGCAGGCTTGGTATCTGCTACCACATGCTAAACCACAATTTTATATGGAAAATTTGTATAATGATAACAAAACAAAAATTAAAGTGAGAAGTAAATTTATAGCATAAATGAAAATGCCTACAGGTAATTGCTCAAATCCAAGAAGAATTATATCACAAACAGTTCTAAAATGCAATTGAGGTCCAACAGGAGGCTTAATTAGAGCATCTGATTCAGCTCCTGTTTCCTAAAACAAGATGGAAGAACCATAACACTATTTTAGGATTATAGAAGGGCACAATAAATAATAGTCTCTTTCTCTCTTTCAGGTTTTAAACTGAATACAGCAATATTGTAATCAAAATGTCAGTTCTACTATTGAAATAGCTGGGTGGAGGTCATGGCTTTTTGTTTTCACTTTTGTTCTTTTTAGTTGAGACAAGGTCTCACTCTGTCACCCAGGCTGGAGTGTAGTGGCAAGATCATAATTTACAACAGCCTTAAACTCAAGGGCTCAAGTCATCCTCACGTCTCAGCCTCCTAATAGCTGGGACTACAGCACATGCCACCATTCTGTTATTTTATTTATTTATTTATTTATTTTTAGAGATGGAGTCTCTCTATGTTGCTCACGCTAGTCTCAAACTGCTGGCCTCAAGGGATCCCCCTACCTTGGCCTCCCAAGGTGTTGGGATTACAAGCATGATTGGAAATAACAGCCTATTACAATCCTTTCCTGCTTCTGTTAGAACCAATCTGAATATCTTATCGCTTATTTTAGGACCAATGAAAACCCTTTGTGCATATGTACTGTAATATATATACTATATATGCTATATACAATATATAGTATATATGGCATATATACTATAATATATATTATATATTACTATAACATATGCTATATAATATATAGTATACTATAATATGTATTATATGCTACATAGTATATATAATATATATTATATATACTATATATTATATATAGAAATATATATATTATATATAGGACAGTTCAGCCACTGTTTAGTATATATAGTAATAATGCCTGCCTCAATTATTCTAATGATTAAAATAGTATATGTAAAACCCATAGAATAACTTTGTACAGGATAAGCACTCAAAAATGTACTTTTTTTCAATTTGTCATTTTAATTATTTCTACAATGATTATCAATTAGTTTTGTAGTTACAAACAAAACTCACATCATTAGAAAGTCTCCTATGTAACCTATTGATAAGATAATGAGAGCAACTTGAAGAGAAACTGCTTCGGAATATAGGCGTCTTGCCTAAAAAATTTAGTAACTTAAGCTTTGTCTTCAGAAAAGCAGTTAAAACCAAATCTATTTGAATTTAAAATAAGAGGACCATCTTTGGTAGAATAATAAGCAGCTTTGTGATTGTTCTTAACTTGTTAATTTTTTTTAAAAATCCTTGCCTTAGAAGATGAGTTAAGATAGGGTTACCAAATTCTCAGGTGACAAAAATCTGAGCCCTTTTAATTAGATATAAAACGAAAATAGTAATAATATATTGTATTGTCGGGAGGACTGAATGAAATAAATGCTTAGCATTGTGCCTATGAATTAATGAGTGCTCAGTAAATATCATGTTTAAAATAGCACGATTCAGATCAAAATAATATTTTCAGGAGGAAAAAATTGACAGAACTTAAGACATAAAAGTTAATAGAAATAACTGCACATATCTGCAATTGTTTCAAAAATCAAATGCAACAGAATTGTGTAATCTTGAAATCACATCAGTTCATGCACAAAAGTTCCAGGCATCCCAGTTGACCAATCAGTCAATCTAAAATCCACAGTGGGTAGCACTGAAGAAGTTCATTGTGGGGGAGAGCTCTTTGTCCTACACTACACAGGCCATATCATTCAAAGTGAATGTTGGGAGTTTCATTTAGTCTAGTGTACTTTATTTTTAAGAAAATTACTTTTAGTCTCTCATAATTTCCTTAAAGGATATTTGTAACCCTGGAAGGATTATGTATCTAAGAACCTGAGATCAAAATAATAGATATTAATTCACATTATTACTTGAAGTGCTGGAATCAGACGATCTGGAATTCTACCTTATTACTTGGATTCTGCATTTAATAATTTAAGGGCCTGTAACTTTAAACCTTCAAAATAGATAATCAAGAAGAAATACTTTAAGATTCAAAAGAACTCTATCTTCTATCTGGTGTACTTCTTTTTCGTAGTAATGGGATAATTAAATTTCCAGAAAATAAACAACAAAAATTTTATGCTACCAATGGAATTGTGATGAAATAATTTTAATAATTCCAAAAGTGTCTTTACTTCTAACTTTCAAGTATATATATATATACATATATTCGTCAGTGGCTAAATGTTATATGTGAACTAAATTATTTAATTATCATAACCATTCAGTGGAGAAATATTGAGTCTCTAGTCCAAGGTCACACAGCAAGTAAGTGGCTCAGCTAGGATTCGACCTCAATCAGTATGGTAATACTTTATATTTAATATACATCTAAATTATTTTAATGGGTTAATTAAAAATTGCACATGTCCAATTATAAAGGACAAAACAGGTACAATACATGTAAAACATAATGCTATCAATTATCTCCACAAATAATAAAGGAAGAAATGGGGGGGACTATATATATATAGTCATATATATAGGACTATATACAATAAGAAAAATCTCAATTGTTTTTATAAAGACATCAATGATAAAGACAATCTTGCCTTAAATACTGCTTAGAATTTTTTTGCAAAAAGTTTAGGGAAGGTTTGAAATAATTTTAAATCTAAGCTTTTTCCCAACCTCTGTAGCAAGACATTTGGAGAAAGCTTTCTCATCTAAACCTGGATGCATCTCACAAAATTTCGCTATTTGGTAACATTACATTGTTGCTATTTTACTTGACCTTCCACCAGATGCAAAGCATCAACTCTAGCAATTTTGCCTTGGAAATCCCGTTTGTTGTTTGTTAGAGAGGAAATAGCATATTGTTACATCTTCTCCAACAGTGTCCTTATTATTAAATCAATGATATCATTTTCTATAAAAAGGGTTCCATGAGAACATAACAATCTCATAACTAAAACAGGCCCAGTTCATCTGGTGAACTGTTTCTTACACATCAAAGAGTACCAGATGCTTTATAGGAAGGTAACATGGTACAGGACCACAATGTTATTTTGACCAGATTATTTATATTTCATTCATTCATCTAGTTCTTTCTCTAAATAGTCATCATTATTTTGTTATCCTTAGCACAATTAAAAAGGCTTCTGGTAATTTACTAATGATTTTTCCAAAAGGAAGTTAAATATTCAAATCAGATCCAAATCACGGAAACAGAACAGGGCACCTAAAAGTAACAAGATTCTCTTCATCTTATCTGACTTGACAGTATGATTTATTATAGACAAATTGCTACTGAGGGCTCAAGAAAGGTGAAACAATATAGAATTACTATATTTATTTTATCTATAGAAATACAGAATTTTTTCAATGAAATTTATGAACTTGTAACTCGTTAGCCAGATACTGTGACCCATAATACATAAGTTCAACTGGCAAAAAATCAGTGTGGGAAGGTATCAATGAATATGTTTTCTTTTCTCCCGTCAGATGAGGAAGGAGAGACAAGTTCAATAATATCACAAACATACCCATGAACACACACAACACAGACGACCACCACCACCACCATCACCATAGCTTAGAATTCATGGAATCTTCCGAATTAGAATATCCATGTAATCATAGGGACACAATTTGGTTAGCATTTTTAAGGCCATGTTTAGGATTTATGATGCTTTTCTACATTTGATCTTAAAACACTTTTAACAGCTATATCACATATTCCCAGTTAAAATGATATACCTGAATGCACCAAAGGATCAAGTCAGCTAAACATTGATATATAATTTAATGTACATCTTTTAATAGACTGATTTCACCTCTTACCTTGTATCACAATCAGCCAAAATTACTTTACTTTGCATAGAAGGAATACATTACATTCATTCTTGTAAAAATCCACTTCTGATTAGTTATATCTGAAATTAAATCTTCAAAATGATCAAATTTTGAGAAACGTTCTGAGTAGTTTTAGCAATAGCAAGCCAAGAACACAAATTAATTAATCAGTGTTAGCTAATATTTAGCATACACTTACGTGCCAAGAATTTGCTTAGTATTATGTGATAATATATCACGTAACCTCATCCAATAAAATTATTATTGTGTCCACTTTCCTATGAGTTACTGCAATACTAATTTATTGGGTAAAATAAAAGAGAGACATAATGTATCTTTCTAAAACTTAGAAGTTCTATATTTTTGTTAGAGATATAAAACAAACGATGTCAAAATACTAGAAAATAATTGATTTCTTTAGTAGCATAGCAATATCTATTAGCTCACAATGTTTGAAAATTAGTATAAATTAGAACAATAAATTTGAATTTGTAGGCAATGTAAAAGCTGAGCTGAACTTACAGAAATGGGTAGCTTTGTACAATTAAAAAAACAGAAGGAGTTTCTCTCAAACTGAGCATAGAGGGTGACAAAGCACAGAGTCTAGCATTAAGGTGAATGTAGGAAAAGGAACTTACAAAAAGGGACAAGGGGTTCACAATGAGTAATACTAAGGCCAGGCATGGTGGCTCACCCCTGTAATCCCAGCACTTTGGGAGGCTGGGGTGAGTGGATCCCTTGAGGCCAGGAGTTCAAGACCAGCCTGGGCAATATAGTGAGACTCTGTCTACAAAAATTTTAAGATATTATAAAAATAGTAAGAAAGATTAAATAAAATGGAAAACTAGTACTATGCTATAGAAAGCTGAATGTTTGGAGTTTATATTAGATGTAAAAGGCCAGCAAGGATAGAGTTACATAGAACAAAGTCGGATTATATTGACTATTTAAAATTTCTTCTATGCTAAAACATAATTTTTTTATTAAAATTGATTCCAATATCTGACTACATGTAGGTTATATGTTAGAAAATGGTTTTGCTAAAATTACAAAGGTATTGAGAGTGTAAAAACATAGACTGATGATAGAATAAGGGATTGAGTGTGCAGTATAAGCCAAGACTGGAAATCATTGAAGAGAGGGCAACAGGACTAAAGAAAGTATTTTAGAAGTTTCTGGATGATGCAAAATGTGAATACTCTAGGTTATCCTCAGAGGGAAACTATGGTAGTAAGATCTACACTATTTTTCAAGATATCAGAAATTGAAATACTATGCAGAGACTTGGTAGATGTGCTGGAGGATGAAGGAAAGAACATCTTTCAGTAATAGATAGATTATGTTTAAAGACGTGTGTATCTTTAATAAATAAAAAGTCCCACATTTCTAAACTGAATCTTAATAATAAATAGACAAATGTGTATAGGCCAATCCAAGATTGCTAAATAAATTATCCAACCTTTGATTATTGATTTGAATTCAAAACCATCCTCCCTTTACATGGAAGCTGAAGTAGGCTGAAATTGATGCTACAGTAAACCCCCCCCACTATACTTAAAATATCTTCATTCAATATTTTTAAAATATTAGAACTTAATACAAATTTATAGGGTAACAATAAATAATGTTCAGTTGGTGCATTCTTTGATCATCATTCAGCTTTCCTTTAGATACTGTTTGTGAAAATGAAAACATGCTTCACAATATTATTTTTATGTCTTCTTCATCTATTTTTAAAATATTATTTCATCCAGACATTCCTGCAAAGAGCAAAGTGAATGTTTCAAATTATAACTGTCAAGCTCATGACATTTCCAAACGTTTTTGTATTTGGAGAACATTTTATGATCGTTTGGCCTAAAAGAATAATCGGGGTGGCTTTGACTCTCCCAATATGTGGGACCAAATTTAAATGTATTGGCTATTATTAGGCTTAAGAATAATCTTATATTTGTTCTAGGTAGTTTTCCCAAGATATTTTCAACCCACTTTATTCTTAATGCATAATAGTAACAAAGAATACTTTCAGAAAAAAAATTATCAGAAATCTTGTAATTTGGCATAATGTGGAAGAAAAACTCTATGTAATGAAATAATTTATTTCTTTTTCTCCAAAATATTAAGGGGATACACATGTTCTTGTTACATGTATAGCTTTTATAAGGCTTAAGTCAGGGCTATTAGTGTGCCTATCCCCCAAATAGTGTTCATTGTACCTGAATTTATTTATAAATTCCAGAGTCTTTTGGCGGAGTCTTTGGGGTTTCCTAGGTAAAGATCATATCATCAGCAAAGAGCAATAGTTGGCCTCTTTTCTCCCCATCTGGATACCTTTGATTTCCTTCTCTTGTTTGATTGCTCTGGCTAGGACTTCCAGCAATATGTTGAATAGAAGTGGTGATAATGGGCAGACCTTGTCTGGCTTCAGTTCTAAGCGGGAATGCTTTCAATTTTTCTCTGTTCAATATGATGTTGGCTGTGGGTTTGTCACACATGGCTTTTATAATTTTGAGGTAAGTCCCATATATGCCTATTTTGTTAAGCACACTTATTATAAAAGGGTGCGGAATTTTGTCAAATAATTTTTCTGCCCCTGGTGGGGCACTGGACTTTGGAGCAGTTCTTCCAGTCCTACTCCAGTGGTGGAGACTCTGGCATGGTGTCTTGGGGTCCAGGTGCAGCACTGGAAACTTGAGGATGGTGTCTTTGGCCTGGAAGGAGTTCTGGAGGCTCAGAGTGAAGCCTCAAGCTCTGGTGTGGGACCCTCAGAGCTGAGGTTGGGGAGGAGCTGGAAGCAGAGCTTCTGAGCAGGGTCTCTGTGTCAGAAACAGGGTTGTATAGGTGGCAGGGCTGATCTGACCTGTTAGGGCAAGGTCAGGGCCAAGCAGGCAGGAGATAGATGGGGCCTGGGGGACAGAATTGGGGCGAGCAAGTGGCAGGCTGCTTTGCAGGCACTGGAGTCCCACAGTGCCAGGTCATGTGGATAGTGGTCAGCTCTGGCCACCCAAGAACTGAGGAGCTCTCCATGCCCCACTCAGGTCCTGCTGAACTGGTTGTCCAAAGCCTCTCAGGTGGGAGCCTTCTGCACCCCAGCATGAAAGCCTCTGAGCCAGGACCAGAACCAGAAGCAGGGCCATGCAGATGGTAGGCCAGTCTGACTTGGAAGGCAGGATCTGGCCCACAAGGCAGGGGGCAGTTTCGGGGGAGTCAGCGTCAGGCAATCAGTAGGCTGTTCTGCAGGCACAGGGCTTCCCAGGGGTCCTGTGGATGCCAGGTCAGGCAGGAAGAAGTCATAGCTCTCCATATCCTACCTAGGACCTGCTGAAGCAGTCACCCAAAGCCTCTCGGGTTGGAGCCTGCTGAGCTGTAGTTAAGTTGCATGATCTGATCCTGTTGCTATATAGGGACCAAGTGCTTGGCCTCAAGTTCCTGGATATGGTTTAGGAAAGCCACCAGCCTAGTCCATCCATTCTCTCCCCAGCCTGGTGCAGACTGGCGTGGTGAACCCAGGTTGAGGCTAGCGTTAGCTGTTGCCAAATCCCCAGTGTGCCTGCTGTTCGGTACAATGGCACTGCACAGACTCCAAGCAGGTCCCTGGTCCAACTAGGTAAAAGGTCTGTGGGAGTGGTGGGAGACATCCTGCAGTTCTGTTCACTCTGCGCCAGCAGAGTGAGTGTGGCACTCCCACGCTCTATTCTCACATTTTGTAATCTTGTTATATGTATCACCCCATCATCTTTTTTCCATGCTGAGTGTCCCACATTGCTTCTCCGTGATTTCACAATGATGCTTCAGAGAAGAGTAATTCATATGTAGGCAGCTGCCTGCGCCTTTCACTTCTTTCCTTGGGAGCGACATGCTGGCAGGCTGCCTCTAGGTTGCCATTTTTTCAATTTTCTCACCAATTTACTTTAATTACAGAATCAACTGAGCACATTTTTTCAGCAATTTTTAACATTTTGGGGATTTTCAGCATTTCATATTTGCAGATTTAAGAAGGAAGAATAGCACAATGATAATAATAGGATATTTACTGGAAACCATCTAGGAGTCCTATATCACGACTGTTGTGTACTTAAGGACACAAGTCATTTACCCTCTGTAATATTGTTATTAATTTATTATTTCTGTAGGTAGAGGCAACTCTAATGGCTTCCTTTTGGCCTTTCTAACCATAATAGCTTTCACTCTACAAGTTATGGAACCAATGTGGGAATTTTGCCAGCTTTTAAGTGTGTCTATTCCAATTATGTATTCTGGCCCTAAAGAAATGGGCCAGATTGCTTCAGGGTACTACTGGATCCTCAGTGAGTTGAACCTAAGCTGAAACTCCATTGATTGACTGATCTCCATAAGCCCCTACTTTGACTGCAGGGCCACAGTGGTATTTCAAGTCTCCTGGAATCAATGTCAGTTTATAGACAGTGTCCAGTGGTCCCTGAAAAATCTGATTATTTTCTTTTTTTCCAATGCACTGTTACCACAGTAAAAGTCTGTAAGTCTCTTTGGGGAAGTATGGAAGAAAGATTAACACTACAAATTTTAAGTAATATACTGGAGTCCTTCTTGGAGAAAACCAGGCCTCTGCTTCATTTAAGAGATTCTGAATCTGTAAACTAGCTCAAGTCTGGGATTAATTGAAGGTCTATAATTCTCTGTTTGTTATGATTCAAGTTAGATTTTTGTTCATTTGACCTAAAAGTTTTCTGCTTGTACGGATCAAAAAAGAATTTAGTAGACTGCCTATCTATTTTATTTCTAGGAACACTATGATTAACTAACCAAAACCATAGATCTACTCAAGTCAAACTGTTCTAATTGTTTCTTTGCCTCTGTTGTCCATTATGATACCTACATCTAGCTTGCTTTTTATGATTGAGTGCCTCCACTTGTCCTCCACTGTGCTGAAATTCGATTATTTTCATTGCATTTGTGTTTTCCAGTTGATTGACAGAAGTTCCCAATGTAAGGTCTAGACTACAGAGAAGAGCAATCAAAGAGCTCTTCAGGGATGCTATGGCTCCCATGCAAATCTATTTTTCAAAGTATTGGTGAAAGGTATATCTTCTGGACCATTCTAGTGTGAAAGAGTAGGTTTTATGTGACAAGTCCATTCTAGCATTCCAATCTCTTGAGGCCTTTGAATACCTTCTGCTGTGTTAACCCAAGAGAGATTTGGCAACTCCAACTCATTCATGGTGGGCCATCTTTTAATTCATGTTCAGTCAACCAACCAAACTGTTAGTGTGTTTCCTAACTCCCCAAACTGCAACATTCAATGCAGAATCTCTGCTTAGTAGGCCTATATCATGGCCTGATCCAACTTTATGTTTCTTCTACCATTATCTCATACCCTTAATATCCATTCTCACGCGTTTCCCAGATTTCTGTCTCTATAAATTGGAAAACTTAAGTAATTCTTTTACCTTTAAGGGCCTGCTGGTACTTGAGTCTAGTTATAGGTCTAGAAGAAAAGAGGGGTGTTGTGAGTGGGTCCTGAGCTATAGCCTGGGCAACAGAGCAAGATCTCATCTCAGTAAAAAAAAAAAAAAAAAAGAATTTAGAAGCTCATTGTCCTCAGTCTCATCAGGGTCATGTCACACATCCCCTGCCCAATTTATAGAATTCCATTCTTTCTCAATTAATGCTCTTAATTTAACAGTAGACATCCTGTAAGCTTGAGAGTTTAAGTTTTATTGTAACTTAGCCTTTCACATGATAAGGGCTTGTGTTTGATTTTCAGCAATTCCAGCCCTGTGGCTACAGCAGGGAAGACTGGCTTAGCATACACTTAGAACCTCTTAAGCTGTTTATGCAGATCTGGAGCAGAGAAATTGAATCCCTGAGCTCATCCTTTTCTTTCATTATTCTGTCCATTAACATTAGGAGCAACAAGCGAACATCATTACTGTCCTTGATTTTCCACAAGTGTTCAAAAGTATCTTGTGCAAAGTCACTAAGTTCCTTGCGTCTAATAAGTGGTAAGTTAGGAGTATCAAATGCATTTATTTTGCATATCTCTATAAACAGTTCATTCCATAAACTATCAATGCTCTCTGTACTATTAAAAGTAAAGTCTTTAGCACTTTTAAGACTAATCAGAGTAGAGAGGCTATTCCAGAAACTCAAAACCAATTCAAGAAACTCATCCTTAAAATTTTGTTCCTGTAAAGCCACTTTTGGTAACAAATCTGTATTATTCAGAAGACAGAATCAATAGGATGTATATATAGATCTATGAGAGGGGATTTATTAGGGGAATTGGCCCACATGATTATGGATTCTGAGAAGTCCCATGCCAGGCTGTCTGTAAGCTGGGGACCCTGGGAATCCAGGAGCATGGCTCAATTCATCTGAAGGTCTGAGAATCTAGGAGCCCACCCGGACAGAGAGAGATCATTAGATTTTTCCTCTGTTTTTCTGTTATCTAAGGCCCCCAGCTGATTAGATGTTGCCTGCCCATGTGTGAGTCCATTCAGATTGATATGTCAATCTTTGGAAACACCATCACAGACACACCCAAAATTAATGCTTTCTAGGTATTCCTTAATCCAGTCAAGTTAACATCTAAAATTAATCATCACATCCACCAAGAGTTCGTATTGTGCTAAGCTTGTCAAATCAACTGATAAGATGTCTGTGATAAGATGATAATGGTATCTGTTGCAAAACCTCAACAGGACTATACTTGGGCCCCCAGGCAAAAAATTTCTATCTTCTTCAAGCCACATGCAATAAACATGTGCTTGTTTGCTTCCTAAAGTACAGGTTCAACTCCCCTTGTATTTGCTTGAAGGGCACTCCTATTTTGGTTGAGCTCCAAACACACCGCCCCAGACCTGCTGCCATCTTCTCTGTGTGCCTTTGTCTGATATTCTCATGTCTCTGAGAAATTTATTCTTGAGTGAGAGATCATGGCTTATTTTGAGTCCTTGAGAATAAGAGAATATTTACCTTTAATAAGTGGTAGATTAGGAGTATTAAATGTAAACATTTTGGAAACAAAGATTATAACTGGGGGTGTGTTTCCTTGATTTATTTGGCCATTCTTTAGGCAGTATCAGAGTATTTTATTCACCATGCTTTATAACAGACATTAATGTTTTTGAAAGAAGGTTCTCCACCTGTCTGTCACATTTCTGCGTGTTTTGAAAGCAGATAAATGAACTTCCACTGCTCCATTTTAACTTTTCAATGGTGTTTGTAAAGCAAATAGTCTTAGAAGATAAGAGATAGTGTCTTTCTGGAAAGCAAAGAGAAACTACTTAGCTTGTATTCCTAGAAGGTCTAGTCTCTACCTCTGAAGTAAAGGCTTGGTGTCACCTGGCCCTCATTGTATCTCCTTGTGAAATTGGGACTTAACGGGACTGTATCAGTGCTATGGATACTTCTACTGCTATAAATAACAAAGTCCTGACAAAAAATATGGTTGTTTGGTTTTTTTTATGAGAGTGATTCTGGCCTTCAAAAATGTAATAGACAATGTATCACTTTATTTTCTGAAAAAGTTTAAATTTAGAATGACTTCTTTTTTTAAAAAAATGTTTGATAGAATCAACTGAAACTCTAAAACAATTTTATGGATTGATGTTAGTGCCCTTTTCTTATTAGACTGCATTATTACACCAGGCTAATGGTAAAGTTTAAGACTGCAAAGCCATACTGATTTTCAGAGAAGTTCAAAGAAGCAAACAAAATGAATAAGAAAGGGAGATATCATTCTATCTTCAAATAGAATATAATCCTATGTTTTAAGATTACATGCTTTGTCCAAAATATATACATTTTATGTTGTTGCTTTAAGTAAGTTGAAGCAAGATCACAAATATCATATATTTTATTTATTGACTCACTTTTTTAAAATTAACACAATAATTATCACAATACTAATTAAAGAATAAGATCTAAGCATTTCATTTTCGCAAATCAAGAAGTGACTGTGGTATAATGTGGAATTCCATTATAAGAGATTAGATGGATGAGATTTATACTTTTTAAACCTACTCAATGTTAACACTGTGCAGTTCTTTTTGATTAATATCTTTATATCTTCTCTTCCCCAGTTGGAGAATGTCCTTATCCATCTTGTCCAGATAAAAAATGTCTACAGATTCTAAAAGCCAAAGAATTCCAGACTTTAGAATTAAATTTAAAAGACAAAGTGTTTCAAAGCAATTAATTAAAGTTGTCCCTATGTCAAATAAAATGTTATTAATATATAATAAAGTCCCGAGAAACTCATGCAAAAACCTATGTGCTTTAAAGCAGTTAGAGCCTTGCTTTCTCTCCTATTGATTTAATTTAATAGGGAGACATGAGGTGAATGCTCACTCCCACCTCCACCTCACCCCACCCCCATACACTGCTAAACCAAAGTTCTTGCATTTTTCATTTCATACCAGATCTTGACATCCTTTTGAATTTATTTTACATACTTGGGGAACATGAATACAACTTCATGCTTTCATCCTATTATAAGGCATTCATTATGTGCATTAACTGACAGCTGTGAAATTATCTGCCACTTGTCTTAAATAAAAGGCAAGAAAATTCAAAATAGATGTGCATTCTGTACTTAAGCAAATTTCATAGAATCTTCTTTAATTCAAATTTCTCTAGACACTTCTTTTTATATAGGCTTTAAGTACAGTGAATATGTTCAGTCATTACTACGCATTGAGTGTCTGATGGTTTTTGAAAGCTCAGGAGGCAGTCTGCATTCTTCTCCCTTGTTTTTAGTGTAAGTAGGGTTGGCAGCTCTATGTGAGTTTTTGCATCTTAAAAATATCTCCATCTTTATTGCATTTCGTTGTATATTAATGTTGTTCTTTAAATTTCTTTAATATTCATTTTGTCATTTAAGTAAAAGTTTTTCAGAAAGAAATTACTAGTCAGCACAGCATTTGTGGCCATGCAAGTTGATGCCACTATTTAAATGTCCTTTTGTGGGGGCAAATACGAAAAAAATAGCTAGTGGGAAAATTACATTTTCCTTAAGAAAGACAGTCTGCGAAAATATAAATTGTCATTTTTAGACATAGCTCTTTGTCCTGCTTTTCAGAGAGATAAGATCTGATTAGATCAGAAGATAAAGACATAGAATTTAAGGAAAGCAAAATCTTCAAAATAAATAAAAGTGAAAAACCTTATTCTGGAAATTTAACTGCAAAGGTTCCTACAGTCTTTTCGTTATCATTTAGGTTCTTTCAACAGCTAATTACAGTAAGCAAACTTAACAGCTGCTCTATGGAATACAGGATATTCAAACTGTAGTTTCCATTGCTTGGACAAAAACTTCCTTTGGAGCATGCTGACATGTTTCACTAAATTAATGTCACTTTCATATTCTAGTTGAAGATATTAGATAAATAGTAGAGGTCTAGCTCTCAAGAATGAAACAAGCACAAAGTTTTAATGAGGCATGATTTCTTTTATATTTGACTTCTTTTATACATTGATATATACTTAAATAAAAAATTAGGAACAAACCAATTATACTATTTAACATCTGTGGTTCCTAGATCATATTTGAAAGGTATAAGTCTACACTGGGTAATCTGACTACGAAGACAGTGACATAAGTCACTGCAGTATGCTGCTTTACTTCAAAATTTACCTTAGTTTGTGTCTTTGTGTTTGCTGACTAGTGCTTATGTTTTTTTATTATCGTGTTAGTATTATTATTATTGCTATCATAATTAATGGAAGAAAAGACATGGACACATAATCCCAGAGACAATTGTAAAACTGCAATTCTAGTTAAATTCTATAAAGCAGAGGTGTATTTCAGTAAGAAAATATAATAACTTTCTCAGAGAAGTTATAGAATATTTATAAATGGAGGAATTATAATAAATGACATGTGAAAGATTATTATGTATTATGTTAAGCTTTTCAATTCAAATAAAAACTATATTTTTTTATAGTGTAAAGATTTTTTATTTTGGTAACTAGATAGTTAATGTCATTTTCTTTTTCTTTTATTTTTTTTCCTTTATTGAAGTATACTTTACATATCATGCCTTTACTCCATTTTAAGTGTACAATTAAATGATTTTTAGTGAATTCACCAACATGTACAGTTAATCACATAAATCAGTTTTAGAGGAATTCCTTTCGCCTATTGAGACCCCTAATTCCGCTCCCCAAGTACTTTTCAAGCATGTCTCACCCCTCCACAGTGCCCACCACATCGCTCAGACATGGGATTACCCCCCAGCCCCCAAATCCCTAGTGAACACCACCACCATTTGAGCACCATAGTGTTAATCAGTCAGTACCAATTTGATAGCGAGTCATGTGGGGTCCATTCTTCCGGTCTTGGGTCACCTCACTTTGAATAATGGGTTTAAGCTTAATCCAGGATAATATAAGTGGTGCTAGCTCACTGTCGTTTCTTAAAATTGAGTAATATTCCATTGTAAACATACACCAAATTTTAATAATCCACTCATGAATTGATGGGCACTTGGGTTGTTTCCACGACCTAGCAATAGTAAATTTGGGTGCAGATGTCTTTACAATAGAATGTCTTATGTTCTTTTGGGTAGATGCCTAATAATGCTGTTGCTGGATCGAATGGTAATTCTATTTTTAGCTCTTTGAGGAATCTCCAAATTGTTTTCCACAGAGATTGTACTAATTTGCAGTCCCACTAGCAGTGTAAGAGTGTTTCTGTCTCTCCACATCCTCTCCAGCATTTGTTGTTTGGGGATTTTTTAATAGAGGCTAGTCTCACTGGGGTTAGGTGGTATCTCATTGTGGTTTTGATTTGCATTTCTCTAATGATTAGAGATAATGAACTTTTTTTATATGTTTTCTGGCCATTATTCTGTCTTCTTTGGAGAAGTTTCTGTTCATCTCCTTTGCCCATTTAAATGGGGTTGTTTAGGCCGGGCGCGGTGGCTCACGCCTGTAATCCTAGCACTCTGGGAGGCTGAGGCGGGTGGATTGCTAAAGGTCAGGGGTTCGAAACCAGCCTGAGCAAGAGCGAGACCTCGTCTCTACTATAAATAGAAAGAAATAAATTGGCCAACTAAAAATATATAGAAAAAATTAGCCGGGCATGGTGGCGCATGCCTGTAGTCCCAGCTACTCGGGAGGCTGAGGCAGTAGGATCACTTGAGCCCAGGAGTTTGAGGTTGCTGTGAGCT
>CAUYRT010092053.1:0-54445 GCA_963574885.1 Lepilemur ruficaudatus | reverse complement strand
AATATGTATTGTTAGAAAACTCAATGGCATAGAAGAGAAAATTGCTTCCCAACATAGAGAAACCACAAGAACAATTCAGGAAATGAATGAAAAATTCTCCAAAGAAATTGAATTGGTAAAGAAGAATCAAACAGAAATCCTGGAAATGAAGGAAATATTCAGAGAGGTCCAAAACTCAATGGAAAGTCTTAAGAACAGGATGGACCATGCTGAGGAAAGAGCTTCAGAGCTTGAAGACTATATGCCCTCAACAAAGCAGAGGAAGAAAGGGAACACAGAAACAAGAGACAAGACCAAAGTTTACAAGAAGTATGGGATTATGTAAAAAAAACCCAACCTACAGTTGATAAGGGTGCCGAAGGGAGCTGAAGACCACTCAAAAGTGCTGGAAAACTTATTTCATGAAATACTAGAGGAAAATATGCCAGGCCTAGCCAGAAATCTCAATATTCAGATACAAGAAGCACACAGAACTCCTGGAAGACTCAACATGAAAAGGCAATCACCTCATCACGTGATTATTAGGATGAACAAAGTAAAAGCAAAAGAAGCAATCCTCCATGCAGCCAGACAAAAACCACAAATAAACTTCAATGGCAGGGCTATCAGATTAACTGCAGATTTCTCAGCTGAAACCCTACAAGCCAGAAGGGACTGGGTGCCTATTCTTAATATTTTTTTTTTAAAAAAGTGTAAATTCTGTAAAACCAGGAAGAGTAGCATTCATCTTTGATCTGCTACAGCATATGGCAGAAACAGTGGGTAAGATTTTGTCAGACTGGCTTGAACTAGATTGAATGGGTTCCACTCTAATTGGATTAAATTGTAGAATAGTAGGAGTGTGTGGCCAAAGCAAAGTGCTCCACCCCAGGGTTAGAATTTTACATGCTTTGAAAAAGCCAAACCTGAATAGATGTTGAAGCATGATGTCTTTCATCTCCTTTATTTCCATCTAATTAGCAGGACGTTGCTAGTAATCTAATGGAGAGTGAACAGATATCTTGCATCTCTGTCCAGATTGGGAAGGAGGAGACAGCAGGCGCATTTCCCAGGTCCCTGCCTTCCCAGTCCCCTGAGTAGAGCCACAGTGGGAGCCCATCTCTGACTCCACGATCTCGGGAAAGTCAGCTCAGCTCAGTGGTTCTCCATTTCCATATTGGTAAAATGAGTCATGGTCTTCATGTCCCCATGACTCTATGAGAAAAAGATCTTTTACAGAAAGAAATCCATAGTCACGATGTGGGAATAGATTACTGGACCTGCTGGCATGTGAATTGCGCAAGAGAGAAGCATGGAGCAGCTGAAAGGCTTTGATGAATGTAAATAGGGTTAATAACAACAGCAACCACTAGCCAGATAGCAGTTTTGCAGCCTTATGACTTTAGTACTTAGATTTTCAATTTTATTAAGCAGGTACTGCTTATTTTTTTTCCCAGAATAGCTAGTAAATCAGCTTTACTTAACTAGGTTTGAATCATTATTCTTAGATAAAACATAGAGAGGACTCCAAATTTTATTAAAATAAAATGTATCATTTATTCCCAGTAGTTTAGAATAAACAAGTCTGATTCCTGACTTTTATTTTTCCAGAGCACAGCAAAATGCCCTCTGGAACCATTGAAGGGAAAATAATGTCGCTCTTTTCTCCTGGTGGTGAGGGAAGATAAATACTCTCCTTCTATTATTGGAGTACTTCTCTTACCAGTACAATCACTCTGATGTTTGCTGTATTCACCCACCTTGGAACACTAGAGAAGGAATAGAATTCGAAGTGAATTAAGCCACTGCACTATTGTAAAACGTGTTTATTGGGTTCTCTCACGTATGGGAATTTAGCTCTCACCTGGTGAGTAGAGCAATGATGACTGGATACCTAGGCTCTCAAATACTTGATATATCTTGATAAGCACCTCTCACCTGGCACCCCAGCTTGAATGACCACATAAGTAAATTTTCTACTTATGTGGTCAATCCCCTCCTTTCTCTTGGCCTCTTAAGTGGTACAAAAGCATCAATCAGTTGTTTCTCGTAAGAGGTAGTCAAGTGGTTCCAGAGAATATCCCCATTTCACAGATGGTGTGAATTGACTGGAAAATACCCCATAAGCTGTTCGGCCTTTCCAATTTCCAGAAACATTCTCCCTTTAGGAAGCCATTCAATCTTGTTTCCTTCATGACTGGTTGGGCTGGTTTTTCAGTCTGAGGTAAAATTCCACCAGGAACTTTTTGCTACTCAATGTTGAACAGCATATTCTGGGTTCGACTCTTTTTGGAGCCTTATTGTCCTGTCTGGAGCTTCCAAAAAAAGGCCCCAAAGAAAGTTAAATTCAGAGAATACTGTTCAGCATTAATTCAACAATAATCTCCTCAACACTTCAAATTTCATTATTATCTGTGTTCCCTTCCTGTCCTTGTCCAGATGCACAAAGATTTTTATGAGGTTATAATCAGATTATATGGGTTCTCAGCCTTTTTTCAGTAAGCATAGTATCGTAAGTAGTTTGGAAACTGCCACACAGCAGTAGAATTCTTGTTTTAAAGACTGCATCATATTCCACCAAGTGAATGTATAGTAATTTACTAAAACGTTTCTACTTGCTATAGAAAATTAAGCCAGTTATAATTTTTGTATTAAAAATAGCACTACTGTGAAATCCTTTATGCAAGGGAAGAAAATGTCTTTCTTCCTTTGGATTGTTTTACAGGATATTCATTATTTAGAGCAAATGCCTAAGTGTGAGACGAGGGCTTGAATCTCTATGACCCATGATGGTAGCTAGTATTTCTGGAGCACTTACAATGTACCAAGCCTAATCCTAGGCCTACTTCTATTTGGTGATGAAAGTTTGCCTCTACAGTAGAACTAACTCAGAGTTGCCTTGGGTACTTATCCAATGGTCACTGGTATTCAATGAGCCTTTCATACCTTTTCAGTAGAGAATGAAAAGGAAAATGAGCAACAATTGCCTGATACCTTTGGGGACTCCCATGTGGTCTGCTATTAGAGAACCAAATACCTGTTACCAAATATGACTGACACCTCATCGAAGGAGAAGGACAGAGGACTAGGAATTATTGAACCTATGATCCGTGGGCACTTTTGTGATCTCATTTAATCCTTACAGAAATGCTACGAGACAAGTGTGATTAACCACATCTTCTAAATGAAGAAGCTGAGGCTCAAAATTGTTAAACAACTTAGAAGCCAGATGTGAACCTATTTGTTCCATTGTACCGTGACAATTATCTCTGTTGTAACCAAAGCTCCCACCTGTCTCCCCAGCCCACCCACTGCGTACACACACATCTTGCCCAGTAGATTCAGTATACCTCTTTCTGGACCAAAATTCCACGCATATACCCAATTGCCGTTATTGTCTGTGATTTCCTAAACAGTGACTTATCAAGTGACTTGTTTCTAGTACTAATTAATCTATAAATTATGCATGCCATTCCCCCCAAATCCCAGAATCTTAAAATGAAACTTGACTATGTACACCTCAGTTTATGTGAGAAAAAAAAAATCAAGAAGTTTTGAAAACCAACAACAATAATAAGAGATTTGCCCTAAGACATTAAACATAGTTATATAAGAAATATCTAGTAATTAGTATTAGGAATAAAACAGAAAAATATTACCAGCAGATCAGAATTGTGTGTGTAGATACACACACACATATACACTATACATTTACATATTTATGTATGTATGTATAGATTTAACCTCTGATAATGGTGGCTGTTCAAATCCACAATAAAATACGTAATGAGAGTTTGTTGGGAAAATTGACTATCCATTTGGAAATAAATGAATTGAGATATTTTATAATATATCTTAAAATATATTCCATATGGATTAAAGAACTATGGAAATCTATGAAATGTTCAAAGAAAACAGAGAGCAATGACATAATCTCAGAGTGGGACAAGTCTTCTCCAGTATGTCGCCAAGGCCAGAGCAAAAATAAAAAAAGGCATATTTGGTCACTTAAAAATTTTACATAAAAAAAAGTCACCAAAAGAAATTTAAAAGGCAAACAGCAGATTGAAAGAAATACTTGAGAGTGTTTTTGAGACAAAATTACTAGAAGTACTTCTGTAAGCAATAAGAGTAAGTGCAAACAACCTAAGAGACAGGCAATTCAAGAGGAAAAATGGTGAATAAGCACATGAAATATACTCAACTCCTAGCATTCAAGAAAATGCAACTGAAAGACCAAGATACTCCTTTTTAACCTCAAATTGGCAAAATTTTAAAATACTGATAATATCAAGTCTGAAGTATGAAGATATAGGCACACACACTCTGTTGATAAGCAACCACATCTGCAAAGTCTTAACAAACACAATTTTACCGTCTTTATTGACTTTTAAATGAGCCTCACCATCAACTAAGATACTTCAAGGTATCTGATCTAAAAAAATACTTTATATATAGGTATTTTCATTGCATCATAGTTTATAATGCCCAACCTAAAAAAGATGGAAACAACTAAACATCCATCTATGGGGGGCACGAGTTAATTAAATTATGATAGGGTCATATCATGCAAAACAATAAAATACAATGCAAAGCACAAAAGAAATGGTAAGATTCTATGTGCACTGATATGGAAAAATCTCCAAGACACACAATTTTTTAAAAAATGATTTTTTAAAAAAACAACCAGGCAACACATTTTCATTTGTTTTAAAAATTATTTATGTGTAAATACACATAAAAAAAGCTTCAGTCAAACTGTTCACAATGATACCCAGGGGTGTAGAGAGTGCAAGATCTTATCTTTTCTTTACCACTTGCATATTTTAAAATAAGAATGTATTGGTATCTATGTAATTTCTAACTATGCCTAAAGTATAAGAAGAAATTGACAACATCATAATAATGATGGAAAAAAAATATATCTATAAGTCTTTAATCAAGTAGACAAAAATTTAAGCAAAGATTTAGAGGACATGAATACTAAAGTTAATTTGGTTATACATTTTAAAACTTTTATGCTTTATAGAATATTAGATAACAGTTTTAAATTTAGCACCCTCCCCCAGCACACACACAGAAACGTCAATAATTTCTAAATATCAGGTTCATTTCTTTACCATGAGGCAATAAAAGAAAAAGAGAAATAGTTTAAAGGTTGAAAACTTTTAAACCCAACAAGTTGGGAATCAAAACACACCATTCACATTCCAAAAGTTCTATACTATAGCACAAGCATTAAAAAAAAAAAAGCCTCAAAGGACCCATTCCCAAAGTGATTAGCTCTGGCTGGTGAAATTATGGGTAATTTTTAATTTTTCCTATATTCTTTATTTTGAATATTTATTTAGTGTCTCCTATATCTTCTATAATCATCAGGAATAACTTTCAAAATAAATCAATTGGCAGTGTTTCTTGCTTATTTATTTTTAAGTCGTGGAGCAATGGAGGCACGGGCAAGCCAAAGATACCGTATCTGAGAGCAGCTAAATCAGGACTTGGCTGAGTCCCTGGGAGGTCTAAGAAGTTCTCAAATTCCCATCAGTCCTAAGCATGCTCACACTCAAACTACAGCCAAGAAAACTTGCTTCTCAGCTAAGAGACTGAAAACCCACAACCCCTAATACTAATTTATGCTGGAAAATTTGAATTTGTATATTGTGGTATGGGCCATGCAGTCTGGCTGACTTGGGTTCAATCCTCGCTCCACCGTTACTGGTTGCTTAAACTCGAGCGCATGCTTTTAAGCTCTCAGCACTCTACTTCATTCGTAAATGGTGAACAAGAATGCTTCCCTCACTGGAAACTTTGGAGGCTTTAGTGAAAAAGCACACAAAAAAAGTGCCTGACATAGTGCAAGGATATGCTTATGTACTCCATACACGGTAGCTATTTTATTCACACATGCATATTAATTATATATTAACTCTCATTTCAATGTTTATATTACTATGCAATGGTATGTTAATTTATTATGTTTCAAAACAATTTTATGTTGTTAGAAAGTATCATTATTGATTCTAAAATAACAATGATCAGCCTCTCATGATTCTCTCTTAAGATTTGCTGCCCATTATTGTTTCTTTTTATCCTAGATTGTGCTTAAGAGTTACAAAGATAATTATTGTCATTATAAAATTTATCTCGTATTCTACAAAGTGCTTTATATACATGTCATCTCTCATTCTCTTCCTTTCAAGAAAATGTTTGAAGAAGGCATTTTAGTCATTCTTGTTTTCCAGAGAGGTGTGATTTTTTTTTCCTTGATCAGGTCTTTTTATGCTTCTGAAGGTGCCAAGCCTTGTCTGGGTCTTAGCAAGGTTACCCCTGGCTACAAGGATTAGGTAAGCCTTGTGGCTGATTTTCAGGCACTACCGACAGTCCAAATCCTCTTCTCCTATAATTGAAAATACTGTTCTGCCTAAAAATAAATCCAAAAAGAAGAGCTGTCTCCAAAGAGAACAAAGTTTTGGGAATAGACAGCTTGTAGAACATTTTGCTAAATCGTAACACTGTATATTTCTATGGTGCATTAAACTTCCCCCCCCACCAAAAAAAAATCACATCAGTTAATGTTTGTATTTTCCTGCCAACTCTGTGAGATTTGGTGGTACAGATGAGGTGACTGAGTTTCAGAGACGTTAAGAAATTGTGCCAAGGTCACCCAAAAGACCCAGAGCTAGAACTCTGGTCTCTGGGCTTGCAGAACCAAGTTCACCGCAAAGTCCCCCAGAGAAATCGTACAGCCCGGGAGAAACACGAACAGTCCATTTAGAGAGGCAGGAGCCTGGCACTTAACGCCGTTTCTTTCTCAACATAATGGTTCCGCTGCCGAAAGCTTTCTTCTCACGTAGTAGCCATCTGCGCTGGCTTCAAGATTGAAAGAATGATACTGGAGAGGTGGAAATTCAGCACGTCTAAGTCAGCATTGGCTGTGAGGAGAGGACAGAATGAGGCACAGAGATAGCAGAAATCTATCTAGCTTAGTAGAAATGCCACCGTTTGCAGAGGATTCTGTTCTTAACACGTAGATGAGAACCCGATGCTACAGAGCGTCCGCCAGAGACAGAAAGATTTCTCAAGCGTTATGTTTGGTTGCTTCAAAACCGTGTGTCTAACAGTAGGGCCAAGATTATCTTCTAACACTTAAAATAATTTTAATGTACCTGTATTTATATATGTGTGCATGCATATGTATATATATAGTATATATTTAGTATCAGGGAATTGAAAATTTATCTTTGAGGATTCTCTTTGCAGTGGTTATCTATGCTACAGAAAAACTGGGGAAAACTCGAAATGTCCAACAAAAGGAAAATGTCTAAACACATTGAAAATGGGATATGACATGCACGTTAACTATGGTACTTTCGAAGAAGAATGAGATGCAAATATATTTACGATAAAAGAAGGAGGTTTCAAAATTGTGTATATAATACAATCCCAATTCTTGAGGAATTGTAGGGTAGATACCTTTTATACACATGCACATGCGTGTGAATCAGAAGAAAAAAGGTGAGGTATTAGCAGGCATTGCTTGCCCTGCAGACTTGAATTTCTATTAATTTCACTTTCCATCCTGAAAATTTATACATTTTTCAAATTTCCTATAATGAACATCCATTTTTTTATAATCAGAAAAAGCAATATATGCTCTAAATGCTGGTACAGTACATACCACAAATTTAACTTAGAATCTCAAAAGAACTTAACTCTATATTTAAGAACCACAGCCCCAAGGAATGAAGAATTAGAGCCCTCATAACATACAACCTTTGTTCCAAACTCTAATTCTTTTTTATTATCAATTCTCATTCAGCTATTTAGTGGGTGTCTACACTGACCTCATTAATATTTGTGTAGTAATTTATCATTGCTAGAGCGGTCATAGTTTGATCATCATAGTTACCCTAAAGATGGGGATAATAATGTCTCCTTTTTAGGGATGGGAAACCAAGATGCAGAAAGGGTTAATGACCTGCCCAAATTCACACACAGGACATGGTAGAGCAGAACTTGAACTCAGGTCTCCTGGCACCAGATCTGATGACCTCTCCCGATGAATGGATGAACACAGGGCGGCATAAATCCGAGTCCCTTTGTCTCACGGATCTCCCAGCAATCGCTTTCAAGGAAAGCAGGTCAAATGGCAGATCCTTTTCCCGAGGCCCCTCCCGCCACCCGGGCGTGTGCATGCTGTCTGCTTAATTCACTCATGGCTCTGCGCCACGGAATACATAAACAAGTGGGGAAAGCCTCGGAGAGGAATCTTGGTGCCCAAATGGAGCAATTTGTCTTCTGAAATTATTGTTTGAAATTGTTTATGTCAGTTGCCGAGTTTCTGTTCTGTACTTTAGGGACCTGTTTGTGATGGAAGAAAAAACTCCCTGCAGTTGAACAGCTATCCTAGTTGGACAGCTCTGGTGACAGTGTGGCCTGCTGCTTCCATACCCCCCCAACATAAAGAGGGGTTCAATGAGGTTCACCTCCGCCCCAATCGGGCACCCCAAGACCTATCTGGCGCTCACTGTCTGTGGGCACCGCTCCATGTGTGTTACATGTATTGACCAATTAAGCCCTCACCGCAATCCTATAAGGAAGCACTGTTGTCACACCTGCCAAAGGGCAAATGAAGGACTGAAGTGCCCAGCAGTTAAGGAACTACCACGACATCCCATGACCAGTAAATGCAAAACCTGGGATGTCAACTCACGCACCCTTGGCTTCAAGTCCATGTTTTCGACTCCTACCCTATACTTCTTCTCTGACCCTAACTGGTCAGAGCTGGAGCCATATGACTGCCCCACCCCACCCTCCCAGAGCCCCTACACATTGGGAATGCTGCCCCGTGGTGACATCCAAAGCCCCACGGCATTTCCACTTGAGGTTCTTGTTCCTCATCCCTCTAGTGTCTTGAGATATTTTAACATGAAAGCTTTAAGCTCACAAACCTGGCAGCTTTGTGAGTGAGAGAGAATTCCTTTTGAGGCATGAATTAGTCTTCTTCAAATGTTTTGACAAACTGAAAGTGTGGTGCTTAGGGAAAGAATAGCTTCGCAGTGTTTGTGTGAACAGACATCTTTTTAAAACAACTTGAGCCTGTGTGCTCGGCTCGATCATTGAAATAACTGCAGGATATTTCTGAGTCCGAGCTCTTCGGCATCTCGTATTCTCCTGGTATTGACCCTCCAAATGCCCAACACTGGAAGCTGCCTGAATTTATGTCTCTTAATCTCCTTAAAGGAAGCCGAGTCAGGACATCCCTTAGGATGGAGGAAGAGCAGCCTGTGCCTGATCTCAGCCTCTTTCTGCATGTGTGCTCAACTGTGAGGGCCACTAAGGCCAGCCCAGCATCTCCTGGGCTCACCTTGTCCCTTGCTGTGACCGTCGAGGGCTCCATCAGTGATCAAATGTTCATTTTCACCTCCTCCTCTCTGGTCCTCCCAGCAGCAGATGAGTGGACCGTCAGGCCTATGTTATTCTTGGTCAGTGTGGTTGCTTGGCCATACAACAGCACACAGGGCACATTTGGCCAGGGAACAGTTATTATTGGTACCTGGAATCAGAAGGCAAGGAGCAGAGTGTGCTCGGGCATTAGCTCTATACACAAAAACAATCCCTGGCTCTCAGCCTTTTATGGGAAACATGGCCAGGACTAGGGCAGGAACGGCATGGATAACCTGGCCTGCCATTTCATCTTCTTCCAGCACCATGTCAGCCACCTCTTCTTCTCTTTACCAGGGGATTTGATGCTTCTGTACCCCAAAGAAGAACGTGTCAGACCCACAAGTGACACAGGCCACTGGTGTGGAATGGTGGCTTTGTCCCAGAATCAGATAAAGCCAGGTAGAGGAAAGAATGAAGTGGGTGGATGACCCACATGGTGAAAAGAGGAGATTTGTATCTGTGACATGTGCCCCACAATATCAGCTTTCAGCTCTAGAGGAGACCTGAAGCCTCCCGTGGCAGGTCCTGCTTGGTACTTTCCAGAAAACCATCCATCAGCCGACAGCTTTCCCAAAGGCCTGTGCCAGACAGTGTCCTTGAAGGCAATGGTGTCAAGATCAAGGGCTGTAGATGAAGGTACATCGAGCTAAACCTAGGGTAGGATTCAACAAAAAGGGGAAAGTCAAAGACTAAATTATAAACAGGTACCACTGCCCTTGCTGAGGGGAGAAGCTTCGTCTGGGTAACGCTCTGCTGTGTCAGAGCTTGTGATATTGGCCTGGCCCTGCATAGAGAGGACGCAGCACAAATATCCATCCACGCTGCTTTCCGTGACCTGCCTGACAACTGCCATGTGTGTCAGGTCAGGTGTGTGTGTTTTGGCCACCTTTACGCTTTGCAAACACTGGGTCCACACACGCAGGAGTCTTTGATTGGTGTAACAGGATTTCAAAGTCAATCTCAAAGCTTTACCTGGTTGTGCTGATGGCTTTCTGCTGACTAGGTGCCACTCTTCAGTACCAATCATACAGAACCTCTTTGTTTGCAAATAGTAGAAAATCAAACAATAGGAATCTCGAACAAGCTTGAGCAGAAAGGAACACTTATGAACGTACTGGGGTGTCTCATGGAGCTCAGTGGCAGGAAGGTGTTTGAGGCTTGAGTGAGAATGAGCTGGACTTGGGGGTTCGAACACCTTCAGGCCACCTCCCTGGCTCTCTGCTGTGCTCTGTCTTCTGCCTCCATGCCAGCAGTAATGTTTCTCAGTTCCCAGGGTTGGAAACGGCCTCCCCTGGCCAGGCATGGTGGCTCACACATGTAATCCTAGCACTCTGGGAAGCCGAAGTGGGAGGATCGTTTGAGCTCAGGAGTTTGAGACTAGCCTGAGCAAGAGAGAGACCCTGTCTCTACTAAAAAATAGAAAGAAATTAGCTGGACAGCTAAAAATACATAGAAAAAATTAGCTGGGCATGGTAGCGCATGCCTGTAGTCCTGGGAGGCTGAGGTAGGAGGATCGCCTGAGCCCAGGAGTTTGAGGTTGCTGTGAGCTAGGCTGATGCCACGGCACTCTAGCCCAGGCAACAGAGCAAGCCTCTGTCTTAAAAAAAAAAAAAAAGAGAAAGAAAGAAAATGCCACACTGACAGCTGCTGAATTTGCTCTCTCTAAGTCCCATCTACAAAACTCCTAGGGAAAAGCCTCTGGGTGGAAGCCCATCCTCAGAGCAAACGCTGTGACTAGGAAGAGAGACCAAAAGCACGTGGATAGCAGAGGAGAAAGGCGTGTCCTAATGAACCCAGTGGGAAACCATTTCAGAAAAGAATGAAAGGGAGGTATCGCTGGCTTCCCATCTTTTCCTTCATTCCTTGCTCTGCCACTAACTTTACTGTCCCTGTCTCTCCTCTCTCTCTCTCTCTCTCTCTCTCCCTCTCTCTCTCCCTCCCTCCCTCTCTCTCTCTCTCTCTCTCTCTGTCTCTCATCAGGCATGCCAAGTCTTTCAGAAATAAAAATTACTCCTACACGCGCGTGTCCACACACACACACGCACACACACACACAGAGGAGCAGTGGTTAAGTGGAACTCTAAGGAAGCAAATTAAGTGCTGTGGGCCTGATAACTTTATTTACTTATTTGTTTATGTTTCCTGGGAGAAAAGACCAGAAAAGGCTTCCCAATTTCTAAACTACCTGGAGCTCCTGTTTCAAGACACTTCACAGATTGTAATTATTTGTGTAACATCTTTCTCCCTCCCTAGCCTGTAAACATGACACAGGCACACTTGTGACAGCGTTAGTCAGAGTTGGCTCCCCTGTGTCTAAGACAGTGTCTGGACATGCAGTAGGTGATCAATAAATAGTGAATAAATGGAATGAATGAACGGTCAAATGAGTGAGGGTAGGGTGTTCTCCTACTGCCAGGTTCACCATGGAAGCATCACTTCAAAGGCTCCTGGTATAGCCCTACCGATTTTGCTACCAATAATCACAGTTAACAGTACTTTATATTTTTTTCAAAAGTCTGATCAAAGAGATTGTCATATAAGTAAGTTTGATTCATACCTCTCTCTTTCCCTCCATGTTTCCTTAATTTATTATCAAGAAATAGTAATTCTTTTTTCCACTTGTTTGTCAAATCTGCCCTCTCCTTTTTCTTTCCAAGTGAGCTTTCCTGCCTTATCCATGCATCATGATGAGAATCTCCAAACCAGCCCCGTCTCTCCCCATCACGTTAGAATCACATTAGTCAGCCTAAAATGTCAATGGTACCATATTACTGTGCTGCTCAAAAAAATGCCAGTGCAGCTGTATTCCTGAAGGATAAAGTCCAAACACTTCAGGGTAGTGTTCAAGGCTCTCTGCACCTGCACCTCTGCCTCCTTTTCCAGTATTACCTCTTACCACTCCTCAACAGGAACCCTTTCCTTGAACAAGACAATGTGCTGGGAAACACTACACATTTTGTAAGGCCCAATGTAAAATGACAATGGAGGGCTCCTTGTTCCAAAATAATTAGGAATTTCGGGATGGTGCTAGCACAGCATCAAACCAAGCAAAGGGCCCTTCTAAAAATGAAGCTCTGTGACAGCACAGGTCACATGCTCTTGGAGCAAGCCCTGGACAGGACATGCCATGTTTATTCCAGATTCAAGTTTTTTATGCACGTTATTCTATTGGTCAAGAATGTCCTTTATCCTCTAACCCATAAGAGACTCACTTGAAAATTTAAAGGTCCAATATTTCTGCCCTTGGTAGCCTTCTGTGTATATGTATTCTTTAGTAACATGTTGCCTAACACTTTATCTATCCCAAGTGTGTATGTCTTCTCTTCCCCAATAGATTACTCATGCCTTAAATTACTTTGTGTCATTCCCCAGTGTCTAGCAATGCCTCAACAAATAGCAAGGAATTGTTAAATATTTTTCAAGAAGCAGAATTGGTAAATACATGCGTGAGTGCACAATCACCAGGTTGGCCTGGTGATCCTAAAGTCTTCTATGGTATCCATAAAAGTAATATTAATAGCTGTTCTAGTTCACACTTTCCTCTAGAGCTGCGGTCCCCAACCTTCAAGCCACTGACCAGTAACGGTCCGTGGCTTGTTAGGAACCATGCCACACAGCAGGAGGTGAGCAGCGGGCGAGGGAGCGAAGCTTCATCTGAATTTACAGCTGCTCCCCATCACTCACGTCACAGCCTGAGCTCCGCCTCCTGTCACATCAGCGATCCTTAGATCCTCATAGGAGCAGGAACCCTACTGTAAACTGCGCATGCGAGGGATCTAGGCTGCACGCTTCCTATGAGAATCTGATGCCTGATGATCTGAGGTGGAGCTGAGGAGGTGATGCTAGTGCTGGGGAGCAGCTGCAAGTACAGATCATCATTAGCAGAGAGGTTTGACTGCACAATAAATGTAATGCTCTTGAATCATCCTGAAACCATCCCCCCAACACCCAGCCATGGAAAAATTGTGTTATATGAAACTGGTTCCTGGTGCCAAAAAGATTAGGGACCGCTGCTCCAGAGGGTCACTTTGGGACCCTGCATTTCACTCTTGACCTCTTAGAGCCCTTGGTGGGATATTACTTTACAATCTGGAAGCCCTTTCCTGTACTTTGAACGTAACACTAAGAACTATTACAAGAAATATTGTAATCTCATGGGAAAAACTTGAGATTAAGTGAAATCTCAGAGCTCTGAATTTGGAGACTCACAAAGAAAGACCTTGGTCAAAAATGAGGCCAAGTATCATGAAATGTTAGCCCTCCAAGGAGCCTTTGAGATCATCAGCTCATCTCTCTTGCTTTAAAGAGGAGGAAACTGAAGCTCAAGATGTGAAGAGTGTTGACCAAGGTCGAATAACTATTTAGTGGGAGGAGGAGGGCCTTGTCTCCCACACTCTTCTGTGACTTGCAAGGCACAACCTGCTGATATATTAGGGCAGATGGAACTTTGGGAGACCTTCTAATCACTACCTGTAGATAGTTTGCTTGTGTGCAAAGCAGAAATTGAATGTAGACACAGCTTATTTAAAATAAAAACATACAATTGATTTTTTACAAAATCCTGGAATTTGGCATCTAACCATCCGACATTCAAATTATAAAAAGGATTTTCATTGAGACATAGGGCTTATCGTATACGCAGAACCTGGACACAGTATACACAATATAGAGGAATGAATGTACAAGCAGCATCATGGGTCTGATGGAATGATGGCTCTTGTAGTTGCCAAGGATGCTGGTTGCTAGGCAGGATACAGAAGATTCTAACAGCAGCCAAGAGACCATGGTAAGAAGGTGCTGCAGAAGTAGTGAAAGCCCACCACCATCTGCTGATGTAAATGGGAAGCTTCCCTGTGCTGCTGTTGCTAAGGGAGCTGGGTTCTATCCTGGAATTGGGAAGTTTCCAGTGCTCTGGAAAGATGCAAGGAAGATTCCAAGGACCAAGATGGGTTGGGGGAACAGGGGTATGTTGATACCCCCACTCGTCACTTCTGAATAAAATCACTCGCATATTCTGAACAATATCTTTTACAAAGTTTGAGACTTTTTGAATCAAATCATAACAATAGCATATTTAAGTCGGGAGGGGTTTAGGGTGTCATCCAGCCTGACGATTTTAAAACTCTGCTCCACAGAGCCCTGACGTTTTGTGAAAGCTTTTGCTTTTATTGTTGCCCTTTGTGCAATTATTTTCTTTCCATGTACAATTTTTAGTTAAATACATATATTTTCAGTGCTTTTTTAAAAAAGTTTGAAACCACTTAATTCTAACCCAGTCCTTCCCTTCATGGGTAAGGAGGTTGGAGCCCAGAGAAAGGAATTTCTTGCATTATTATTTTGAAGTGTTGTTAGAGAAAGACATGTGGGTTTACTCAGCAAAATCTGGGGAGTTATTTTCACCTTCCCACGTAGTCAAGGCAGAGCCATTCCTAGAGGGACTAGAATTCGTGGAACATTTGCAAGAAAGAAAGGAAGGTGGCTTTGTGGATGCTGGATATATGGCTGCTACAGTGAGTACACATCCTTTGTTTCTTCATCAGTAGCCCTTTTTAAAATAATTTTACATTTTTTTCTTCCCCAAAAGATGACTTATCAAATACGTTATAAATATAAATTATTTTATGACTTTAGTAAAGTTTAAATGCAAATTAATTTATGTCAGAAAAAAATACCTTGTCAGACCATGCATTCTGGTGTTCCTGTAGAAACTATGACCATTCTTAGAGGATACAGAGGTTGCAGCAAGAAGGCTGACAAGTAGGCCAAGCAAGACTGCAAGAAATTTATTTAAAATAAATCGCCAAATTGGGTAGAGAAAAAAACCAAACAAGTAAGTAGAGAGAAGATAGAAAGAAAATCAATCACCATGTGAATAATATGATGGTCTTAAGAAAGTATTGTATCCATGGCAACATGGGAGATGGAATGGGAAGGAATGATGCTCTTAGCAATGATGATTTATTTGGATGGACGAAATAGAAGATGGATACAAGATTCCGGTAACTTGTCTGGGATTCTTTGAATGATAAAACTTGATAGGTTCATGTAGTATACTGGATGGACAAGGACTAACAATGGCCAAAGAATTGGGAAACACTGAGATCCCTAGTGTTATTGATTTGAGACAGCAATATTGCTGACAGCATAAGAAAGTCTATACCCATTAGAGGAAAAGGCGGCTGTGTCTCCACCCCGAATGCCGATAGGAGAGAGTTCTGGGCTTCAGTTAGAGATCCCAGCTTGGTCAGTGCAGCCCAGACCAAAACGCAGATAGGAATAAGCTTACCTGAACGATTATGGCCCCCAGTTTGGTGCCTCCAAATTATCCAAACAGTCGAGCAAGTAGTCAGATTCACTGTGAGGTTCTCACAGCAAATCATTCATGTAAAAATATGTTTTGTTTCTTCTTTTCTTTTTCTTCCTCTCTCCCTTCCTTCCTTTCTTCTCTTTCTTTCTTCTTGTTATTTTAAAAATATTAGGGGGTACATATGTTTTTGATTACATGGATCACTTTTGTTATGCTTGAGTCAGGGTTAAAAGTGTGCTTATCACCCAGATAGTGTTCATGTACCCGTTAGGTAGGTTTTTGCCCATCCCATCCACCCGCCTCCTCCCTGCTTCATTTCCACTGAGTTTTACTTCCCTCTGTGCACATGTGTGCTCATTGGTTAGTTCCAATTTAATAGCGAGTACATGTAGTATTTGTTTTGCCATTCTTTAGATACTTCACTTAGGATAATGGGCTCCAGTTCCATCCAAATTGTTGTAAAAGGTATTAATTCATCCTTTTTATGGCTGAGTAGTATTCCATGGTATACATATGCCACATTTTGTTAATCCACTCATGAATTGACGGGTACTTGGGTTGATTCCACATCTTTGCAATTATGAATTGTGAGGCAATAAACATTTGAGTGCAGATGCCTTTTTGCTAAAATGACTTCTTTTCCTTTGGGCAGATACCCAGTAGTGTGATAGCTGGATAAAATGGTAGGTCTACTTTTAGTTCTTTGAGGTATTCCCATACTGTTTTCCATAAAAGCTGTATTAATTTGAAGTCCCATCATCAGTGTATAAGCATTCCTTTCTCTCTGTATCCACATCAGCATCCATTGTTTTTGGACTTTTTAATAAAGCCATTCTAACTGGGGTAAGGTGAATATCGCATTGTGATTTTAATTTGCATTTCCCTGATTATTGGTGACGTCGAGCAGTTTTTCATATGTTTATTGGCCATTTGCCTATCTTCTTTTGAAAAGCTTCTGTTCATGTCTTTTGCCCACTTTTTAATGGAGTTGTTTGGGTTTTTTTTTTTCTTGCTGACTTGCTTGAGTTCTTTGGAGATTCTGGTTATCAGCCTTTTATCCAATATATAGCTTCCAAATATTTTCTCCCTTTCTGTATGTTGTCTATTTGCTCTGTTGATTATTTACTTAGCTGTGCAAAAACTTTTTAATTTAAATAAGTCCCATTTATTTTTGTTGTTGTTGTTGTTGCTATATTTGTCGTGGAGTCTTCTTCATAAATTCTTTGCCTAGGCCTATATCTAGAGGAGTTTTTCCAACACTTCTTTCTAGCATTCTTATGGTTTCATGTCTTACATTTAAGTCTTTTATCCACCTTGAATTAATTTTTGTGAGTGATGAGAGACATGAATCCTGTTTATCCCGTAACATTGAGAAGGAGGGACTCCTCCCCAGCTCATTTTATGAAGCCAGTATCACCTTGATGCCAAAGCCAGGAAAGGACACAACAAAAAAAGAAAACTATAGACCAATATCCTTTATGAACATAGATGCAAAAATCCTCAATAAAATACTAGCAAACTGAATTCAACAGCACATCAAAAATATAATCCACCATGACCAAGTAGGCTTCATCCCAGGGATGCAAGGATGTTCAATACACAGAAATCAATAAATGTGATTTACTACATAAACAGAAGCAAAAACAAAACCCACATGATTATCCCAATAGATGCAGAAAAAGCATTTGACAAAATTTAGCACCCTTTCATGATAAAAACCATCCACAATCTAAGCATAGATGGAGCATGTCTCAAAATTATAACAGCCATGTATGATGAACCCACAGCCAACATCATACCAAGTAGAGAAAAGTTGAAATCATTCCCCCTAAGAACTGGAACACAACAAGGGTGTCCACTATCACTACTTCTATTCAATATAGTGCTGGATTGGAAATCCTAGCCAGAGCAATCAGGCAATAGAAAGAAATGAAAGATATCCAAATCAGGAAAGAGGAAGTCAAACTATCACTTTTTGCTGACAATATGATCTTTTATCTAGAAAACCCCAAAGACTCCACCAAGACACTCCTGGAATTGATAAATAAATTCAGCAAAGTCTCAGGTTACAAAATCAATGTCCACAAATCAGTAGCATTCCTGTACACCAATAACAGTTAAGCTGAGAGTCAAATCAAAGACTCAGTACCACTCGCAATAGCTACAAAGTAAACAAAATACCTAGAAATAACTAAGGAGGTGAAAGATCTCTACAAAGAGAACTACAAAACACTGAGGGAAGAAATTGCAAATGACACAAACAAGTGTAAAAACATATCACACTCATGGATCAGTAGAATAAATATTGTTAAAATGTCCATACTACTCAAAGTGATTTAAAGATTTGATACAATCTCCATCAAAATACCAATTTCATATTTCACAGATCTAGAAAATATATTTCTACACTTCATTTGGAACCAGAAAAGAGCCCAAATAGCCAAAGCAATCTTAAGCAAAAAGAAAAAATCTGGAGATATCACATTACCAGACCTAAAACTATACTACAAGGCCATAGTAACCAAAACAGCATGGTATTGGCACAAAAATAGAGACATAGACCAATGGAACGAAACAGGGAACCCAGATATAAAACCGTCCACATACCCACATACAGCCAAGTGATCTTTGACAAAGCAGACAACAAGATACACTGGGGAAAAGAATCCCTATTCAATAAATGGTGCTGGAAGAATTAGATAGCCTTTTCTTTCTTTTTTTCTTTCTTTCTTTCTTTCTTTCTTTCTTTCTTTCTTTCTTTCTTTCTTTCTTTCTTTCTTTCTTCTTATTTATTTCTTTCTCTTTTTCTTTTGAATCACCTCTCTGTTGGGCCCAGGGAGACAGCTCATGATGTGGGCAAAAGTATTGTCTTACAAAGCAGAGTTCTGCCAGTCACTTAGACTGTCTCTCATTTTCTTCCTGAGGCAGGGACTTGGGTGTCCCTGATTTGTCACATCTTTCATTTTCTATTCAGTAAATATGAATTAATTAGCCATCACTGGAATAGATATTCACACACACAACCACACACATACACATTGTTCCTACAATAAACAAAAAAGGGTTTTTTTTTTTATTCTCATCATCTTTTTTACTTCCTCTTTCTACCTTTTCCCACTTTCTCTTCTTTTCCCCTAAAATCCTGGGTACCTTTAGAATTGACTTGTATTCAGATTTAATCAGATTAAACATTTCCTACCTTTTGTATGTAAACATTTATAGGAATACATAGCACTACTCTTATTATCTGACATGTTGCTTCTGTTGCTGGTGTGGGTATAAGCTACTTGCTATTTTTTGTTCTCTTGAAATCTTGTAATTGCTTGGAAACCATCCTGAAGCCCTGGTTTGGGGAATCTAAACTAGAATTTTGTAACTGAGCAGTTTAGCCTAACCCAAATTAGACTCCCACACCCTATAAAGTAAATATTTTAGTCAGTATAAACCCAGTTTGACACAAAACAAAACAAAATACTAGAAGTTAGACTATACAGAAAAAATAGAAACAGATTCAATGTTATATATGTCATATGACAAACATTATCTAAAATCCATTGCTACGGAAATTAATGACATTAGAACAGTTAGTTAACAATTTAAAAAATAATTAGAGCCTTTTGTAGTACTATACACTAAAACTAATTCCAGATGCATTGCAAAGTCAAATGCAAAAACCAAAAACATAAATATATAAGAACTTTTAAATGATACATAATCTAGGATGAAGAAGATTCCTCTATATACCAAAGACAGAAATCATAAAAGAATATTTTGATTGCATATAGAAATGTTAAATGTCAAAAATCATTACAAAGTTGAAAGGCAAACTAAAAACCCGGGGAAATTTACAACATTAGCAACAATGTTTAATGTATGTCAAATATAAATTGCTCTCCCAAATCTATAAGAAAAGAAGATCCCAATGGTACATTTGCCAAAAAAATGTTATCAGGTAGTTTGTAAAATGAAAGATACTAACAATAGTCAACATAGCTACAAAAACATGTTTGATGCATTAGAAAATATAATGAGATACCATCATTACTTAGCAAATTAGCAAAACTTTTTTCCTCCTTTAACAGTATCATCCATCGTTAATAAGGATGCAGTGAAATTGGGCACTCCCTACAGTCTTAGTAGAAGTACAAAATTATACAACATTACTGAAGGAAAAAAATTAAATCTACAATAAAAAGTAATTAGTTAAATAAATATTGGAGTATAGTAAGATACTATGTAGCCATTAAGAATGAGTCTCCATAAACACACCCACACCAAATGTAACAGCATATTGCAAGCGAAAAAGCAAGGCACAGAATTGAAACACGCTGTCATTTTTACACCTATCGTATTTGCTTATTTTTATTTCTCAACCCTACCTTTTCCTCGGAATTCCCTGGAATGTTTGTTAAAATGTATTCCCAGTCTACCCCAGATCTCCTAAACCATAGTGCCCAGGAAAAGTACCAGGGAAATTCATGATTATCAGGCCCCCGGGCAATTTTTATACCAGGTAAATTGGGGAAATTCTGATCAAATCTAATGTAATCTCTTCCCTCAGTTTATATTCAAACTGAGATTCGGGGAGGCTCTGGGACCTGTCTATAACTGCTATTTAGTAGCAAAATGGGGTCTAAAATTACGAGTGCTGTATTCCAGATGAGCAGTCTCTTTCCAGAGCACCTAGCTTATTCAGACCCATGGTCTTACATTTAACTCCCAACAACATCCCCTTCCTTCTGTCAGGCAGGTAACAAAACTTCTCAACGCCATTATTTCACATTCAGTAACGACCTTTCTTTGTTGATAGCAAATGGAAAGTTTTCCATTTCCACCGTTCCCTAGCAATGTGACATTTTCAAACAGTAGCACAAAGCTCTTTAAATAGAAAAGATCCATTTCCACTGTATCGTGACTCAGTAACAGCCACAGGATTCTTCTCAAACTTTCCTAAAAATGTCATCTTTGGGCTGGACTCAAGAGGAACATTTCAGCCAAGGAGGCACATTTTCCACTCTGTCAGGAATGAGCGAGCACGGGGTTGGAACATAAAGTGTTTTGCAATCCTCAGAAAAGCAATACTTCTCACCAAAACCATGGCAACAACTCTATGTGATGCCATCGGAGCCTGGGATCCCTCAGGAGCCCCATTCTAATTGGAGACCTGGCTAGGGCCATCACCTGTGTTGGTCAGAACTGTCACCCAGCTGCCTGTTGGCTGCAGAAAGAGAATGGTGCCCTACCTGACTGTTGCCATGGAGACACTGTGAGCAGTGATTCTGAGTTGAGTGTCCCTTATGTTGAGTTATGCAGGGGGCAGGTAGCAGGAAACAGCCTTCATGTTCTAGTGGATTCCGATTCTTCATTTTAAAAGAGCCCTTTCCCCCCACCCCACCCAAATGGGGGGAAATGTATTAAAACACATGGTATAACATGACAAAATTTATTGTTTTCTCATCCAAATCGTTCCATTTGGAACTTGCACCCCTGAGACAGAAGTTTAAAGTCCAAAACCATGGGTTGGAAATTTGGGAAGGCGAGGACTCATAGGCATAGACTTACCCCAGGTTACAGAGCTCGGCAGAGTCAAAGGTGAATCTGCATTTCCCATTTCCAATGGCCTTGACCTTGCCTCTCTTTGGCATCAAGAAAGGCCTGTCCACCGGCGCTGGGCATGTGGTGGAGGTGACTGTCTATGTGATAAAAGAAATGTCACAATGTCCATCAATTCTGATATTTCCCTCCTCTTCGACCTGCAACTGTCTAGACACCTGCACAGCTGCCCCTGGGCGTTTCTCTCCTGAGTGGCTCTGCTCCCTCTCCTGGGCACAGGCAAGTGGCAGCTCTCTCCAGTGGTGTGCAGAAACACTTCAGCTCCCATTCTTTCGTTGGGTACCCAGTTCCAGCCCGAGCTACATGCAAAGAACCCAGTCTTGGGTGTTCACTATACTTGACCCACAAGTTTCTACACATTTTAAAATAATCATTAAACAGGGGACTGCTTCTCTGACTGAAGAGGCTTTACACTTATTCCTGGATTGTAGACTATTTAAAGGAACATATTCCTCCTCCTCTGGGGAGGTAGGTGTTTAGGGTGGTGGTAGAACTTGCCACTCTGTTCCTAAAATTCATTTTGCAGAAAAAAGCACAAGATAGAGTTGTCAAGAAACATTTATGTTTTTTTCAAAAAAACACAAAGTAATATAAGATTCTCCTTACCAGGCATGAAAATACATATTCGTCTAGAATAATGTAAACAGCGTAGCAATGAGATAAGAACAGCCAGACAGACAAGGAATCAGAGTGCAGAGCCCCAGACTTCTGAGTAAAGAACCCACTTGACACAAACATATGACTTTCAATTATGATGACGATGGCCCAAAGAATGCAAAAAATAGGGAAAAAATTGCTTTGGTTCTAGACGTTAAGAAAGACTGACATCCAAATGTCAGAACCATAAGAGAGACTTCTGCTGTTGACAAAAACATCAGGACGACATAGAAAAGGCACCAAGAAGTCACTTCCCATCACCTCTCAAGAATAATCATATGGCCCCAAAAGAAGTGAAGAGAAAACTCCACGAATACCTTTCATTTGTAAGTGGCTAGAACTGGGAGTGTGGAGAAGGCATGGGCCAAAAAGTAACCCTCTGCACAGAGTATTTTTAGCAACAGTGGATCAGTGGAAGTTTGCCACGAGCTCTGGGAACACAAGGGGCCACCGCACACTGAGAGCAGGGAGGGCAGCGAGGCGTTGCTCAGCAAAGCACAAAAGGATGTCCAGAAAGGGGCCGTGCAAGAGCAAGGGGCAAGGGCCACTCCCTTTAGACCCGGAGCACTGCCCCACCAGCCAGGCCTCCAGCTTCAGAGGGAAGGATTACAGCAGCTTCCACATGATAAGAGTGACAAGGCCAAGGGAAATGGGCAACTCAGCCACACTTTGGTAGTGGGAAGAAAATCAGAATAACTGATCAGGAGAGCTGTTCTTACACGTATCAAAGCTTTCAAGTGCGAGACTTCCTGTGACCAAATTATTCGACTTCTGGGAGTGTTTCTTAAAGTAATATCAAAGGTGTACTCCAAAATTAAGTACAAAGAATGTCCATTGCTGTTTTTAATTAGTAAAAACTTGGAAACAAAGTTTGTATCCAATAAGTCCATTTGGTTCAATGACTTATGGAATAACCAAAAAAATAAAAATAAAAATAAATATTCTGTAGCTAGTAAAATAGCATCATTCGAAGGGTATTAAGTGGCATGGGAACATATCTGTGATATGTTACTAAGACCAGCTAATGAAGGAAAACTTACAAATGTGACCCCACATAAACATATAGGCAAAAGGACCTCAACTTCATGAATCAAATATTAATAAAAGTTATCTCTAGTTCCGAGATTATGTCTCCGTCTGTTTGGGCTGCCATAACAAAATACCATAAATTGGGTAACTTATTAGCCACAGTAGATTTATTTCTCACTTCTGGAGGCTGGAAGGTCTAAGTTCAAGGTGCGAGCAGATTTGGTGCCTGGTGAGGGCCACTTTTCTAGGTCAAGAGCACCTTCTTGCTGCTTCCTCACATGACGGAACAAGCAGCTCTCCTGGGCCTCTTTTATCCTACATGTGAGGGCTCTGCCTCATGACCTAATCACCTCCCCAAAGCCCCACCTCCTAATACTACCGACTCAGGGGTTAGGATTCCAGCATATGACTTTCGAGGGGACACAAACATTCAGACCACAGCAGACGAGTACTTTCACTCCTAGAAGCTTTTCTATATTTTGCGATGCTTTTGCATTGAGTGTGTATTGTTTTTGCTTTTCACTGCTTTATCCCTTTGTGCTACATTCTGAAAGGACGGTTCAGCTCAACCTTCTTCAAGTCTTCTAGCTGACTAATTCATTTTTAGCTATATTCATGATGATATTCAGCCATCCATTTGAGTTTGTCCATTTTAATGAACTAAATTTACTTTGATCTTTATCATTTTTTGAATTTTTTAAATCGTGGTAAAATACACATCATATAAAATGTGCCATCTTAATTATTTTTAAGTGTACAATTCAGTGGCATTAAGTACATTCACAGTGTTGTGTGACCACCACTAATCTTGCAAAACTGAAGCTCTGTACTCCCCACGCCCCCTGCCCCCAGCCCCTGGAAACCACTATTCTACTTTCTCTATGAATTTGGTGACCCTAGGTAATTTATAAAAGTGGAATCATACAGTGTTTGTCCTGTTATAACTGGCTTATTTCACTTTGCATAACCTCAAGTTTCATCCATGTTGTAGCATGTGTCAGAATTTCCTTCCTTTTAAAGCTGAATGGTATTCCATTGTATTTATCAACCGCATTTTGTTTATCTATTCATCCATCTGTGGATACTTGGTATTGCTTCCACCTTTGAGCTATTGTGGATAATGCTGCTATGGGTGCAAAGTACGCTATTCATGCGATGGGTACCACTAACAGCCCAGGATTCATCACTATACCATACATCCATGTAACAAAACTTGCACTTGTACTCTGTAAATCTATTGAAATTTTAACAAGAAAAAGAAAATAGGAAATAGTACAATTGAGAACTTGGCACCTAGAAAGAGATCGTGGCTCATATTGGAACTTTAGCAAATGAAGAAGTTGACATTACAAATCAGTGAGCAAAGGAAATTCTTTAAATAAATGGCAGTTACATACAGTTTGCCAACTATTTGGAATAAATTAGAGTTATAGCCTACCCTCAAACATGTACCAAATTCCACATGCGGGAATATTATAGTCAAAGGCAAAGAATGTGAACCCATGTGATAGTGTTAGACTCAGAGACAGACTGAACTGGAGAAGGGAGTTGGTGTGAGAATAGCTTGTGCAGGAAAAGACCTCAAAGGCCAGAATAAGGAGCCACTGTAGGATGCTGCACAAAGTAATCGTGTGAAACTAGAGTTTGGGGGAATTAGTCTGGTGATGCTGTGTGAGGTATACTGCCGAGACAGCCTGCTGACAAAGATGTGAGATGATCTCGCCTAGATATGAATTGATGACTCTTCACTTTTGTAAGTCCCAGAGACTTTACTAAAATCTGATAAAAGTCGTAAACCAGTCCATAGAAATATGCATATACACACATGCAAGCAAAATTTTTGCATCCAGCTTCAGGGAATTAGCAGAGCTCTGGAAGACAAGGTTCTTTGGGGGGGGATTTATTTTATACTCAGGAAAATTGAGTTTATCTCCCTGACTGGCACGTTATGGCCATGAGAACAGTAACTGTCCTTTTCACCACTGTACGCCAACAGCAAGCAATGTCTTTCACATGGTAGGTGATCAAATATGTATTAAATGATTGAATGCATGTAATAAATGCATGCCTTCAATCTTTCTAACTGTGGAAAAACCTGCAAGTTATTAACCAAAAAAAAAAAAAGAGTATGGAAATGAGTGATGTCAATGATTTCTTCATAGTAGATGCGCAGAATGCATTTTTCCCTCTACTAGCTCCTCTTTACTATCATTCGTTTGCTATTTGTAATGTAATTTTTATCCTTATTTCTTGTGAAATTCCCTTTCCTCTGACCGTGTATCTCTCCTTCTTTAGCAGTTCTGCTAAAAAGGTTTTGTAGCTACCTATGTAGACATGATACCCCAAATCAGCGTCCTAGTCCTGACCTTTCAGCCTCTCTCCAATCCCAGGTCTCAAATGTTTTTCAGGTGCATTATTTATTATTTACCAGGATCCCCCCAAATTCAGATTGTCTAAAATTAAACTTACCATTTTTCAGACATCTTTTTCAACTTCATTATACTGTAACTCTAAGGCATAGTCTCAGAACCCTAACATTTTTAAACTTTTGGACTAGAGATGCTTAAATTTTGGAGGCCTTGGGGCTTTGTTTAGGAATTCTGATGTAGGCTATCAACCCACTCCCAAGGAAAAAAATGCACATTTGCAGACATAGTTGCACACATAAAAAAGTTAAATTTCCTATAGCATATCTAAATTCCTCAGGCTAACAACTCTTTTGATAGACAGTAACACGTATTTCTATTCTCTTCATATCACCACATTCTTCCAATTCATTTTGTTCAAAATGTTTTGCATATTTTTCCTCTTTCATTTCCATTTCTATTGCCTTCATCCGGCTCAATCTAAGTCAAAATAGCATAATGTTGTCTAGAGAACTTAAGGAGTCTTCAAACTGGCAGATTCTAACCATAGGAGAGCTCTATAAGGTTTTTTCTTTGTTGGACTAAGATCCATGATATTAAAAAAACAAATTAATTAAGAAAACAACTTACTCCTATCACAACATTTTGATAGAATTCACTAACAAAATGATCTGGGCTTGTATATTTTTGTATGTTGGGGGAGGAGGGAAATTTTTAATAATCAATGCAATTTATTTCATAAATGTAATGCTATTCCAATTTTATGTTTTTTCTTCTCTCTATTTTGGTAAGTTGTAGTTTTCAAAAAATTTGCCAGCTTTACTGAAATTGTTAAATTTATTGGCACAAATTTGTTAATGATATTCTCTTATTATCTTTTTAATGTCTGCTTTCTTTCAGTGAATCGAAGCTGTTAAATTTATTGGCATAAATTTGTTAATTATATTCTCTTATTATCTTTTTAATGTCTATGGTATGTAGTTACAACCAATTTTTTATTCCTTCTATTGGTAAATTTTATTCCTTTTTTTCTTGATCAGTCTAATTAGTAGGGTTTTGTCAATTTTGTTTGATCTTTGAAAAGAATCAGCTTTTGGTGTTGTTAATTTTCTTTATTACCTGTCTGTTTTCTACTTTAAGGATTTCTGCTCTGATCTTTATTTTTGTTGAACTTCTACTTACTTTGAGCACATTTTTTAAAAATCTTAAGGTAGAATCTTAGGTCATTGATTTTAAACGTTTCTCCTTTTCTAATATAAACATTTAAAACTGTAAGTTTCCCTCTAATCACTGCTTTATCTATATCCCATAAGTTATAATATGGGCTACTTGCAATATGGGATAAATTTTAATATATTGCATATTCATTAGCATTCAAAGTATTTTTAATTTCCCTTGTGATTTCTTCTTTTACCTATAGATTATTTAGAAGTGTATTGTCAAATATTTCCCTTAATAGCATATTGCTTTGGATTTCTAATTAATTTCAATGATCAGAGAATATGCTTTATATGCATTCAATTATTTCAAATTTATTTTTAAAAAAACAAAAAACTTCTTTTATGGCCTGGTATGTCTTGGTGAATATACCATGCACACTTGAAACAATGTCTATTCTGCAGTTGCTACGTGTAGTGCTCTACAAATATTAATTAAATCAAGATGTTTGCTATCGTTGTTCAAATTCACCATGTCATTAGTGATGTTTTTATTTAGTTCTACCAAATACTGAGAGAAGACTCTTAAAATCTCTTGCTCTGACTTTGAAATTGTCTATTCCTTCAATTCTGTCCATTTTTGCTTCATGTATTTTGAGGTTCTGTTATGAACTGTATATCTATGTATAATTGCTATGTCTTCCCAATGAACTCTCCCTTTCATAATTATGAAATGTATTACTCTACTGGTATTACTCCTGATGTGAAGTCTATTTCATCTTATATTGATAAAATTATCCCAGCGTTCTTATGCTTACTGTCTGCATGGTGTATCTTCCTTCCATCTACTTACTTTTGGCCAGCCTGACTCTTCATATATTAAGTGTGTGTGTCTCTTTCAGGCAACATATAATCGAATATTGCTTTTGTTTCATTCCTTGTGATAATCTCTATTTCATCTGAGTGTTTTGACTACTACGACTTAATGTCATTATTGATGTGATTAAATTTAGATGTACCATTTTATTATTTGCTTTTTGTTTGTTCCTCTACTGTTTATTCCTATATTCCCCTTTCTTACCTTCTTATGGATTATTTGATAGTTTTTAATCATGTAATTTACCAGATTGTTTTAGTTATATTTCTTTGTATTTTTATTTACCCTGTAAATTAAACAAATGCTTTAGGGATTACAATACAATCTTCAACCTTGCACAGTGTACTTACAGTTAATTATATACCACTGCATGTAAAGTGTGAAAACTCTGCAGTTGGGAGGGGTTCTTTATCTTATAGCTGGCATCTGTGTTACATTTATGTGCCTTAATAGCATCACAAGACAATGTTATAATTTTACTCTAATAAATTATATACATATTCTTAAAATTGAGAAGAAAAATAAAAATATTTAATATTTATTCAGACAGTTACCTTTTGTTATTTTTTTTTTTATTTTTTTATTTTTTTGAGATAGGATCTCACTCTGTCACCTGGGCTAGAGTGCCGTGGCATCAGCCTAGCTCACAGCAACCTCAAACTCCTGGGCTTAAGCGATCCTCCTGCCTCGGCCTCCTGAGTAGCTGGGACTACAGGCATGTGCCACTATGCCCGGCTAATTTTTTCTATATATTTTTTAGGTGGCCAATTAATTTCTCTCTATTTAGTAGAGATAGGGTCTTGCTCTTGCTCAGGCTGGCTTCAAACTCCTGACCTTGAGTGATCCTCCCACCTCGGCCTCCCAGAGTGCTAGGGAAGGTTACCATTTCTGATACTCTTTATTCATTCCTGGATAGCCAGGTGCTCTTCTGATATCATTTCCCCTCATTCTGAAGAATTTACTTAAGCATTTCTTGCAGTGAAGTCAGTTGGCAAGAAATTATTTTTTCTTTGCCTAAAAATATCTTTATTTCACTTTCATTCCTAGAGGACATTTTCTATTGTTGACAGGTTTTTTTTGTTTTTTTGCTATGTTTCTGTTTTGTTTTTTAACTTCTAGCTTCTGTGGTTTCTGAAGAAAAGTCTGTGGTTATTTAAACCAATGTTTTCCTTTATAGAATGTGTTTTCTCTAAATATTTTTAAGATTTTTTTCTTTATCTTTAATTTTTTTAACCATGGGATTATTAGGTATCTCAGTGTGGTTTTCTGTGAATATGTCAGGTTTGGGGTTTTTGAACTATAAATTTATTTCTTTCATAAAATTTGGGGAGTTTTTAGCCATTATTTCTCCCTCTGCTCTTCTGAAACTCTAATTACCTGATGTTAGACTTTTAGATATTGTCACACCAGCCCCTGAGGCTCTGTGCATTTTTTCACCTCTTTTCTCTTCTTCAGTTTGGTCTATCTTCAAGTTTACTGACCCATTCCTCTGATATTCTTCTATTATGCCTCTCCAACAATTTTTTCATTTCAGATGTTATGCTGTTTTAATACTTCCATTTGGTTTCTCTATATGTGTTCTATTTTGTTTTGCGAAGATTTCTTACCTTTCTCATTTCAAGTGTGCTTTCTTTTACTTTATTGAACATGGTTGAAAACACTGAAAATAACTACTTTAAAGTCCTTGTCTGATAATTCCAACATCTGGCTAGTCTCATGGTTAGCATCTGCTTATTGTCTTTTTTGTTTAAAATGGGTCATATTTTCCAAGTTTTTTGTGTGTGATTTTAGATTCTATGTTGGACATTGTGAGTCTTCTGTTATGTAGACTCTGAGTTCTGTTACAGTCCTCTGGAAATAAAAAACTGATGTTTTTTATTTTAGCAGATGATTAATCTAGGTATATACAAACTTTAAGCTCTCTCTTGTCTATGTGTATGAAAGTTCAAATCTCAATTTAATTTTAAGCTTGTGCTATGCTGCTGTGAGTCTGTTCCAAGGAAAAGTCATTAAGGGGTCAACCTAAAACTTTCAGGGTTCACATACAGAATTGGGGGACCTCCTCTTTCTCCAGCTGTCTTCCCTGCATGATTTCCCCATCATTCTCTGATGGTCCACCATGTTGTCTGGCCACTTTTCGTAATTCCTGTGATCAGAGAGATGAATAGTGGTTTTATTGCTATTGTTAGAGTTTTAGTTGCCTGTGACCTTCCACTTCATGACAACAGCCCACTCTCAGAGCAAAGTTCCTCAAAAAGGGAAACTTAGCCCCATGTAAGCCACTTCTCCAAGTTTGAACTCCCCTCTATAATCTGCCCGATTTTGTTCACTGTTCAGAGCCCTCAGATAGCCACTCAAGGTTATACATCTACTAAGAGGGCAGAGATGGGATTTGAACCCAGGTGAGACTCTGAATTCCCTTTTGGTATCACAGGCTGCCACCCAGGCGGAATTTGATGATATTCTTCTTGCAAATGACATAGCAGGGAGAGAGGGAGCGTAGGGCTAGGAAAATAACATTCACTTCAAAGAGGAGACCAGCATTCTGTCCTCGCTTGGTACAGACTTGCTGCGAAACCCTACCACCCCGTCAGCTTCTCTCCTCCTACTTTCTCTGTGTCTACGACAGAAATAAAAATGTACTTCACAATGACTTTCAGAGCTATTCTAGAAACAAAATGAAAAGACCTATGAAAGTAGGATGAAAATATGTGATTATATCCTATTTAGCCACACTCACAAACTAACACTTCATTTTCTAAGTTTTACAGTTACGACTTCAACAGAGGAGGACCCAGGAACAGCTGGCTAACCAAGGCATAATATCACGTGAGTACCTGCATCTGTCATTTTCTGATACGCTACTGTAGGACCATGTCACCTGGGAGCTGGAAAGTGCCTCAGAGGCCATTTAGTCTAAGACAATGTTTTGGTCTCCCAAGATCCTCATAGAATCTGTGTCAGCAGAAATCCCAGACCTCAGGTGCTTTGTCTCAGGTGCTACCTACTCACCTGCAAGGGGCTTTCTTTTAATGATACTGCTTATGACTAAAATCCCAACGTGATGAGTTTGTTCTCAGGGTAAACGTAATTCACTGTGGGCATCTCCCACCTTTCTCCTACTTTTAAAATTGGATATAATCACTATTCTTTTCAGAAGTATCAATCTCACAATCTTTTTCTTACCTCCTCAGTTCCAGGTCTGTTTGGAATATTTACATCCAGAAGTAATTGAATATTGTCAAGTGTTTCCCTTTCTGGAAGACTGAGTAGCAATACCAGTTTAGCATAAATGATATAATAGTGAATTACTGGCCATAATTTGGGTCAAAGAAGAAGGATTACCATATCTTTTAGAAGATAAATTTGAAATTTCCTACCAATTCAGCAGTTAAAGCTAACTCTTGGTTAGCTATGGAGATAGAGAAAAGCATGTCCTGCATGAGTAAAGTCATAGTTTAAGCTGCTCTAGCTCATACATTCTAACTTCCCCACCAACAAAATTTAAAAATCACGATCTGTAATGACTCTCGCAGAAATCCAGGTCTCTGTATAATACTGTCATGAGACTCATGACTACTCAAAGTTTAGTGTGCAACCAGTGACAGTTTGCCCTTGACGGATTGTCTTAAGCTTAGTGATAGTGAAGCCCTATGACTCCTAGCCTAAAAATTTTAAGTGTAGTCTGTGTTTCACAGCCAGAACAGAACTAAGAACTTTTCAGGCACTTCCTTTTGTAACTTAAAAGTAACTCTTTGCTAATGGCTAAGCCCTACAAACAGGAAGCGTAGGTGACCTTACAGTGGAACCATTTTTTAGGGGTTTGCCAAGCACAAAAGAAACAGCTCACCCTGCAGTTTCAAGGCTGTTTAAGCAACACTTACAACCCTGCTGAGGAAGCAAAGAAGCAGGTCTACGCGTGGCTTGTTTCATCTTGGCCCCTCCTTTGAGATGCTAAAGACAGAGACAAACCAAAGGTCCACAGATGTCAGGTCAGCTAAACACAATTTCACCCAACCTGAGAATCTGTCCCCTCACTAAGGGAATAATTACGGAAGACAAATGGAGCTGATAGACCCTGCTGAGGTCCTCTTTCAGTCAGACCAAGGTGTTCGCACTGATTTAACGTTAGACCTATGTGCTTAAATACTCTGAGCCAGGGTCTTACCAATGGCATTTGGATGAAAATAAACATTTTTTTTTAGGTACATGGAGTTAAATCTGGGAATCAGTAAAAATATCCAATGAAGATGGTAACTAACCCCATAATACATTTTTTTAAATAACACCTCTCGTGTAAGTAAGTTGTGTAAACCAAATATTCACTTGTACAGGACTGTCCAATGGAGATATTTTTCCTCCAGGATTTCCAGCAGCAAATAGAGTAGACATTAACAACACATTGCTTAACAGAAGTTTTGTCTCTGTAGACCATTGCATCATTAAGATAATTTCCAGAAAAAAGTTTTGCAAATAATCAAATGGTCTTTGTTTTTCATTGAGCAAAATGATAAAGGTTTTCCCTAGTCTTTAGCCACCTCCTCTCAACCAGTCTTTCCAAAGGTGTGGAAAAACGTCCAAGCCATGGCAGATGCACACTGCAGGCCCCACCTGGGCAGACCTTTTCTGCTTAGCCCCTCTCAGAAAGCTAGATCCGGGATGACCCTCTTCACCTGCTGATAGTCAGCCTCCTCAACCCAGTCAGAGCCTGAACATGCAACCTACCTGCAGCGCAGAGCAGCACGCTGCTCAGGCACCTGAGGGGACATGTGGAAACACAAACAGTCAGGAGAAGCAAAGAGTCAGGACTCTCGGGATTTTCCATTCTGTCCAATTCAACAAATGTTATTACAGACCAGACTATGTGCAGGGGACTGAGCCAGGCACCGCAGGGACAACACCAAGGAGCAAGATGGCCCTTCCCTGAGATTCAGGGCATTGGGGAAATGGTGATAAGAAACACACAGGAGTGTAACTCAGTGTGGTACCCATCACGTCCCGCAAGAGGCCGTTCTTATTTCTTCATTCTATTACTTTCATTTTTTGAAACAGAAGGAAAGAGAAAAGGAGAAAGGAAAGGAGGGAGAAAGGAAGGAAGAAAAGTTAATAGTCCTCAGAGATTACCTAATTCTGTGATTTTTTAAATGTTTTTAATTGTTACAGAAATCTTATTTACTACACACACACACACACACACGCACGCACACGCACGCACAGGCTGAAACAGCGTCAGAGGCCTTGGCCCCATTTACTGCACCTCTCCTGTCCCTTCCTGAAGGCCATTGAGAATTCTCTCCAGAGTGCTCGTTCTCTTGGGAAATGAGTCAGAAAACCCCTGACCTAGCCCAAGCCCCATTTATCTGGAATGTTCATGCAACTCAGGTTGAGGAGGCCTGAGAGATTTTTGCAAAGTCCCAAAGCCAGATCTAACGTGGTTCATTTTCTATAGTTTTGATTTATGAGAAGTTACATGCATGCAAGATAAAATTATTCATAAAATCTCACTCTATCCAAAAGATTTGAAATAATTACAATCCTCCCCCCAAAGTTTAAAACTTGTCGTAAATTGCCTAAATTCAAAGCTGATGGCCAAGTAAGTTGTTAATGGTCTTTAAGTTATTATCAGAAAGCAATATTATTTTTAACTGGTCAAGAGAAACACCCGCCATCCTTCGGCAGAATTAGTCTTGAGTTTTACGTTAGGTTAAACCTTCGAGGCTTATCCTTTGGAAAAATGCCATCCCGTCCTATTGTGGAGCAGCTGGGGCCAGAGCCTACGTCTCCTGATCCCTGCTTGGGCCCCGTTTCTCAAATGTTCAAGAGGAATCACTTGACCTTTAAAAAAACGTACTTACATTGCTGTCATAAAATATTTCACGGCCAAAAAATTCAGCTGGAAATTGGGAAATTTTAAAAAAGTAATGTGTGGAAATTCCAAGGATGAACCAATGATTTAATAAAATGGCTGCATCATACTCTACCCCTCGCCATGACCGACAGTGAATGAAAATCCCACTGACTAAGTTATATGGCAGATCTCCCTTCAGCTGCACACCAAATTGATGATTAAATTATAAGAGTTCCCCACTGACTCTGATGAGCTGAATCATGTGTAATTTTTAGTTGAACAGTGAAACTAGTCCAATTGGATTGAAATTTTCCTCCTTCCCTCTTCCTAGGCATGCACTCTACAGATTTTGAGGTTGCTGCTAAGTAACAAACAGTCCACAGCAACCAGCGACAAATTCTTTTTTATGATAACCCTTAATCACTTCTCTTAAGCATCTTTCTTATTTGTGCACACTGAATTTAGAATTTTCCCTCTCCAGGTGCTTTGAATGAATTTAAAGGCACCGTCTCTTGACTCAAGATGGGCAGGGTTCTGAGGCCAGCACTGAACCCCTAGGACAACTTTAAGCAGTAAGAAAACGGTTCTCAGGCCAGGAGCATTTACAATGTCAGTTGTGAAATTCACATTTTCAAAATAGCCATGAAATCGTAATGAAATAGCCTCTCTCAAAGTTAACTTACAAATATTACTTACGATTAAGACTTATATCCAAAATCCCACCTCTGAATCTCAAAAGGGAGATTTCGAATTGCCTACTTTGCCACTAGGATTCGAAGGGAATGGCTTCACTGTCCCTCCCTGTCAGGCTCAAGGCTTCAAGAAGATGTCAAAGATCTCTACTTTCTCATGGCTTTAAGTCAGAGCCAACCTCCCCTAGACCTACCGAGTCTGTTCACCGTGTCTTATGCAAATTTTCTCTCCTACAGTTCTTTTCCCTGGGTATTACTTTCCTGTGTAAAATCTTCAGTGCCACCATTTTATTCCAACCACTTCAGAAGCCTTAGCGTAGAAGGATGACTAGCTACTGAGAAGTCAATGAAATGGTCATAGAGCACTTCAGTAAATATTTATTAATCATCGTCTATGAGAAAGACTCAGAGGAACACATACAGAGCAGACTGTCATGATTTCTGTCTCAAAGGGCTTATAGTCTAGGAATGTCCCTAAATCACTCCCATTTAATTGCGCCCATTAACAACTTTGGACAACTTCACGCCACTGCATGACAGTGGGTATCCAGGAAAATTGAAGGCAAGGTTACTTTTTCTCTCCCTCTCCTTCTGCCACTAAAGTGAGCCCATGGGGTGGAACCCAGAGGAGAGAGGAGAGAATGTTTAACTCATTCTCCCGGGAAACAGAAGACGGGATTAGAGAACTAATAGGGATTTTAGAGGGCCCAGAGAGGATGCTGCCTGTCCACAGAGCCTCAGAGAAAGCCCCCGCTGGCCAGAGCGAAATGTCTGGGCGGCCTGGTTCCATGATCTGATCGATGTAAATGAACTGAAAGATACATGAGCTGTCTAAGAACAGTGCTGCCTTTATTTTTTTTGCAGACTAATCCAAGCTACAGCAGCCACATATTTACCGCAAAGCCTTGGTAAATCCCTGAATTCTGTGATACTTCTGATAGCAAGAAGAATGAGCGGGGCAGTTCCTGCACCCACATCACACGCAGCTTCACGATAGTTTTGAGAAGTTGCCTGGACAAAGTCTCTCTTCCTTTGCTCAGTGCATTCATTTGACTTGGCTTCTCCCCCACAGCACCCTACCACACACTGTCGGCTGTTTGAGCAGAACACGGCACAAGGGGATTAATCTCTCTGCTTCTTCCCTTCTTTCTAACATCCACATTCAGAGATAGGAAAAGGTGCCTTGGATTTCAGGTCAACAATCCTACCTTCCTTCTTTTCCCCCGTCTCTCCTTCCTTAGTTCCTTAGTTCCCCCTTCCTTAGAAACTGGAAAAGCAGTAATGACAGCAACACTTTGAGTTTGTGTCTGTACCCTTCTTCTGAGAAATTCTAAATTCCTGACGTATGTTGCACCAAATTTTGCAATTGTGCAAACCAGGTCTTAAACATTACAAAGCTACCCTGGGAAAATGCACTGTTTTCCCGACCCCTGAGACTATCACTGGGGTACTGAATAAGCAAATTATCACCAACCTAAAGAGAAAAATATAACTTCCAAAGCTTTATTAAGAGACAAAGTATATGTCCCATTTGCTCAGAAGAAAAGTGCTCACAATCCAAGTTGTCTGTAAAATCAAGCCAAAGAGAGGACAAGCATGACAAAGCCCATCTTATAAGAGGGAAACTGAGAGCACAAGAAGACTATCAGACTTGTTCAAGTTTATTAATCCACATATCGTTTTAATAATTAATTTTCTGGTGCTTCATTAATTAATTTTTGGTATACAATTAATTAATGGTACCATTTTTAAAAATTAACTAGTGGTGTGTAAATGTACCAGCCAGTGCGTTTTGATGAGAACAGCCATAACCACACCAAGTTGCCATGGCGCCAGGCAGCGGCCGTGGAATGTGACGGCTTCCTTAGCCTAAGCAATCTTGCTCTGGGCAGCAAACGCTTTCCCTTCAGCTTTTTGAAATACTGAAAATCAGTCCTGGCAGTCCATTGCTCCCTTTTTGAACTCCTAGACTGCCAAGGAGCCTAGATCAGGACTCACCGGCCCTATTAAACTCCACTGAAGTGGTTCTCAACAGTGCAGATCAGAACCATCTGGAAGGCTGTTTAAAACACAGATCCCTGGGTTCTACTCCTCCTAGAGCTTCCGATTATGTAGGTCTGGGTTGGGGCCCAAGAACTGGAATTTCTAATGAGTCTCCAGTTGATGCTGAGGATGCTGGTCCAGGGGCCACAGTTGGCACCAGCTGCTGCCCCACGTCCCTGGCTCTTTGATTCTGCCTCTTGGCCCTCTCAGCAGCAGTGGAGCTGGGTTCTCTCCAAGCCTGGCGGTGAGGGGTCCTCTTGAGGGAAGCTGGGCCCTGCAGCAGGCACAGCCCTGCACCAGGCACCCACCCTGGGCTGAGGAGCTGGGCCGGCCCTCTCTGAGTACTTAGCGTCCCCACGGCCTGTTTTCACCTTTGTCTGGGATCCAGCTGGAGGCAGGAGGTTCGAATGGAGAGTGGGGGACTGCGGGAGGCCTGTCCGTATCTCAGGATCTTTTTCTAAGTTCTTAAGTAAGCAAATGTTTATACACACAGCTGACCCAAATTAGCCAGAGCTCTGGGGACAGAAATAGGAATAGCCCGCAACGAAACTCTGAGGCGAGAACACGAATTCCCTTGTGAGGAGAGATTAATCTTTCTCCAGGGGGAACAAGTTAGCTGTGTGGCTGACTGAATTTGCAACGGTATTTTAATTTGACATCACATGGACTTGTTTTTTTAATTTAGAAATCCAAATTCCTTTTTCAATCTTAAATGTCAATGTCCTCTAAATACAAAATTTTGCCATTAGATACTCCCAGGGCTGGCTGGCAGCAAATGTGGTCCTTCATGTATTTTCCAAAAAGCCCACTAGGGAGCGGAGCTCGTCGTGGCTTTCGCTGGCCCTCAGGGGAGGTGGCTCAAACCCACAATCTCTGGAGTCACAGAGAAGGCCACCCCAACCCCAGGGCCGTGGCAGGGTAGTTTTCCATGATGCAACCTCAAGCCAGTGCCCCGTATAGCACCCCTTAAGCCCCGAGGAGAAGGGCACGTGGTAAAATGCAGCACGTGGACCACTTGGGCTTTCTTCCCAAGTCCTTGCTGGATGGGCATAGTTTCCCCCACCCTGTGGTACAAGGTTCCAGAAGATCTTTATGCTCTTGGCATCAGAGAGCTAGACTGTGTGAATCATTTCACAGGGGAGTTGTTAACATCAAGAAGTGATGAATTGTAGCTCTACAAAGCTAAGACACAGGAAACACAGTGTTTCTTAGAACAATTAATAAGCTCTGGTAATAAGAATTGAACAGCCTCAGGGACCAAAGAACCAGATAAAATCCCCCTAAGCCCCAAACCCCCATAAAACCAATTGTGTGTGGAATGTAAGAGATATCTCAAGATATATTCCTATGGTTCCCTTTGGGGAGCTTCTTAAGGAAAAGGATAGGTTATTATTCTTAATCACTTAATAAGGCCACACCAAGATCAATTCCTTTTCTGGATTATGTAAGTAATTAAGCTACTTCAATATATAACACCTAACTAAGTGCCTACCAGGCGACGGGACGGGGGTGTAGACCTCTTGGTGCAGATTGTGCACATTCACAATGGCAACTAGACTTCAAGCAGACCTTGCATAATCTGTTTGCCTGAGGGGAAATGGAAGCTGCCTTTCAGAACACCCTCAGCATAGACTCCAACTGCGATCAAATGTAGGGAAAGGCAAGTCTCCTTATTGCTGGTGACCAGACCCAAAGCAAAGAAACTGTATGAACAACACAGTGGAGCTGCACATTTATTTCTCAGAATCATCGAGTAGCAAGAAATGGGGAGGAAAAGTACCATCTAAAATGACTGGTTTTGCAGAGAATCCCATTTTAAGAGTGAAAAGCAGCAATCAAAGAGAAACTGGAAAACCAGTTTCCAGATCACAGGGAAGTGTAATATTCAAGCAACATATTCATTTTTTTCCTGTAGGAAGGGAATCTCTTAATCTTTGGTCAAGGTGAGAAGAAGCATGCCTGTCAACTATATTTGGCACAAGGCAGCCCTCTGGGACTATTCTGCATGTTCCTTTGGCCAACATTGTTAATGTTGGAGTGAGCAGGGAGACCTAGAGAGAGCATGTCTTATTAACTTCCCAAGCAGCATCCTGACAGAGCATAATACGGTCAACCACCATTACGGTGGCCACCAGGACCACAGCCACTTCTGCTTGATGTCCAGCAAGCCCTGCCAGAAACAGTGTTCAGATTTAGCATGGTCTTAAGGGCTGAATGAGGCACACTTGTGTGGGCATGCGTGGACACACACGCACGCACACACACACACACACAGATCTGGCTAAGAACCTAATTTCTATGCTGGCCACGATTTTGAAGAATACTTCATTGCCTGCAGCTCAAGGTGGACATCTGTTAGAGTAATATTAGAACTCTGGGTCATGCGATTCATCAACTTGTCTAGACTTACAATTCATGGGGGGAGAAACTTAATGCAATTCTGTAACCACTCATCAACCTCATCACTTACTACGAAATGATTATGTGTGGTTCCTGATTGAGATTGCTCCAGGGGACCAGGAAAATTAATGCAAAACAGAGTATTTTACAGAATGATCTTCTTCTTTGCTCAGTCAAAGGAGTTTACCAAGTCACCGCCAAGAGGTGGCTGTGAAATGGTGATGAGGAGGATGTAATGGAAAGAGTGGAGGCCGGCATTCGGTCCAGGTTGTTCACGGCTGCTGTGTGCTATATATGACTGACCAGTGCCTGTGTCTACTGGCTGTTGATATTTTAAATATTACACTTCTAAAGGAATTAGTGTTGTCAAAGGACCCACACCCCTACCCCTAACTTTGTGAACCTAGGCAAATCATTGCATTTCTGTGAACCTCAGTTTCCCCATTCTGTTCAGGGTTGGAGTTAGACTACCCTGTCTCCAAGGTTCCTTCCAGCCCTCAGAATCTGATTCTCTGCTTCTCACTCAACACCCTGGGTTGCATGTCCCTGACCTACCAGCCACGTCCTTTATCTGGAGTGCAGTCCCTTCCTACAATAAGCCAAGACCCCACCCCGCATCCCCTCTCACAGATCACAGCCATCCACCCAGCATCTGCACTCAAGGGCAGAGCAAAGTCAAACAGGGTGTTAGTTACTCCAGTCTACCCCTCTCTCCCAAACAACAGTGTTACTTCTGTGCCCAGTTTCCCACCGGCCCCTATTTCCTCGGGAACTTGGAATGCCCTGCCTCCAGTACTTCTCTTCCTGTTGCGCCTTCTGCCTCTGCTGCTCCCTCCGTTTGAAGCCTCAGTTCCACCTTCCTCTGTCTTCTATGGCTTCAGGGCCGCTGGCGTCCTTTAGGCCCGTCCTTTTTGATTGCTTGTGGCCTATTAAAGGCGATCACCTCCATGCTGTGCCTAGCTCAGCAAGCACACCAGCAAACGCCGCCACACTGACCCATTCCCCTCACCCAGCCTCTGCTCATGTCTTTGTCTTTCTGTTTCAGCACTGAAAAGTCCAACTGAATTCCATGAGCAAAGAAAAAATTTGGATAGTGACAAGGTAACTTTTGCAAACTGCCTTTCCTGAACTTAGACTACGGGTTACCAATCTCTGAATGCTGAACTTCACCTGACACATGTAGGATTTCTACAACAAACTCAATCCATTTGCCCGTTCCCTGCCCCCACATCATAAGGAATCTTACTCCTATTAACTGAAACCTGTAGAAACGGAATCAACTATGTTAGCTTTAAAACTACTACTTTTTTAGTTTTTAAAAAAAGGTCCCAAATCTTCCTGATGTTGGGAGAAATCACAGCGAGTACACACTAGAGGTGAAAAAGACCGTAAAAAAGAAAGTAAAGTTGGTTTGTAAGCTACCTTACCTATTAGTACAGTCCTTTCTTAGCAGCAATCAGATTTGTTTAAATCCAATTTATTGGCAAGTCAGGGTCTGTGGATACAGGGCTTATTTACAGCTACTTGATGACAAAAGGAATGTTTATTTCCCTACTTTTTTTTTAATATTTGAGGGGGAAATTTTGCAGGTACTCTACAGCATCCCTGCAGACAGCTCCACCATCAAAGAGAGGATGAGGCTCTGTAAATGATCTATCTCTCAATGCCCTTCCGACTCTCAGTGGGTCTGAATCTGCAGCTTTACACTTTCACACGTCCACCAGGCGAGTACCAGAAAGAACCATATGTTGTCATGTTATATGGGATGGATTTGGGCACTGTTTCATCTCCGACCTGGGTTGATTTCGTGACTACTTTAAGAGGCAGTGGAATAAGATTGATATAATACAAGCAGCTTAATATCACAAACTGTTATATTAATATTTTATTAACATGAACCTATGTGCCTAGCCCTGGAAGGCCTTTAAGTTTGTAGCCCCGATGCGTACCCCAAATTTTTACCTCTTCATCTTATTTTCCCACATGAATATTACTGGAAGGGCCTTTGTAAGTGTTTCTTTATCAAAGTGTGGAAAACCAGGGATAGTTGCAGATTCCATTTGTCATTTAAAAAAATGTATTTTTCCCTTTGAGAGAAATTGAGCTTTTCTTGAAAGGTAAAACTAGGTGATTCTTTGTTTGGGTTTTATAGACTGAAAATTCCCTGAAGCACAAAGCCCGAAACAGGTCCGACCGTGCCGACTTGGTTAATATGCATATACTCCAAGGTAAGGCTGCTGGAAATCGTAAACCAGGAGATGCCTGTCGAATGGTGGGCCATTTCTCCGGTGTTCTTTGTCTGCACAGTTGCTAAGCCCTCTTCAAAATCTCCCCTGCTGTCACAAAATGGTGGTTTCAAGCAATCACCTGAGCATCCTAGGCCATACAGACAATCAAATTGGGAAGCCATATAATAGTTAAGGAGGTTTTATACTTGGGTTCCAATCTCAGCTATGCCATCTCCTAATTCTAAGGCCTGGGAAAATCACATCACCTCTCTGAGCACATAGGAAATGTCCAACACATGTTGCCAATTATTATTAATGTGGATCATCACTCACTTTAAAATGGTATCAGGGCTTTCTAGCTGCATCCATACCCACCAGGGAATTGTTTGATTGTGCTTTGCTGTTGCCTTTATGTTCTGGTGTGCACGGAACGACAATCTGAGAAAACCGGTGCTGGTAAAAGCGGGCCCAGTTTCATCTTGGGGTGCTGCCTCTGTGCTGGGGAGTGTGAGACAAGACAAGCACCTAATTGCTTGTCCTAATTGCTAGGCCCCCACATCCTAACATCTGGGTGAGGAGGAGAGGATTCTGCTCCTGCCTGATGAGTTGCTTTCCCTGGGAGGAGGACCCCACCCCCAGTCCATTGGTGCCCACCTTCAAAGAGGCCCAACCCCTAATTTGACAGTTTAGGGGTCTTTAGTCACTGAACACACTCTGCCTTCAATGTCTGCTAGGAGTTGGCTTTTCTGCCAGACCTCATGGGTACAGTGACCAACAAGACACAGGCTCCTGCCCTCAAAGGATCCTCACAGTATAACAGAAGACATGATAATCGCATTCACAATCCTGCAGGAAAAGAGAGGAAAGGCACGGTGTTGGGGTGTGCTGGGGAGGATCAGAGAATCAGAGTGGAGGGGGAGGAGCGAGGAAATGAGCTGGAATGTAGGGGCTGAGTCAGGCAGAGAAGGACGCAAGGGCGTTGCAGTGTGAGGGCACAGCATGTCCGAGACGTGAGTGCTATCCCTCTGGAATGCGGGTTTCCTTGCAGGACTGTACGCTAGCTCTAAGTAGCATGAAAGGTCCTGAAATATCATGGGAACTTTGAGTCTTGGTTCTTCGACCAGCATCATTTCTGATTTTATTCTGCCTTTCCAAGGCTGACTGACCCTTTTCCAGCCCAGGAATAGGTGGGGTATCAGACGGAGAACTATTTTCATGGTAGGGAAGAGAGAGAAAGAGGACAACGTAGGACCCAAGGGAAACACTGTGTGGGGTGGGAGGGTTTGACCTGCCTGAGGCAGCCAAAGGATGCCAAGCATCTCAGGAACAGGGAACCAATGCTCTCAAGGGGAAGTGACAGAATTCTTACCTTCTTTGCAATGGTGTCTAAGAGCCCAGAAGCAATGCTGTGTCAGCACAAAATCACAGCTGCACAAAGAATCCAAGAAATGCCATTTCAAATGAGATACAGACTTTTCAATGATCAGGTTAGCAAATAAAAATAAATACTGCTTGTGGCAAGGGTGTGGGAAGTGTGTGCATTCTCATGCCCTGCTGGTGGGAGTGCAGTTGGGTCCGTGTTCCTGGAGGGCAGTTTGGCAAAGTTTATCAGACTCCTTAAAAACATGCCCACCCTTAGCCCTGTCATATAATGTCTAGTATTTTATATTAAGAAAATAATCAGACATACAAAGATTTTTGTTATAATGATGTTTATCGTGGAATTACTTTAGATGGTGCAACATTGAAAATGGTACAATGTGCAAGGACAGGGGATGGCTGAATAAAGTGTGGATCACCCATGTGACCGAATACCAGGCAGCAACCGCAAACACGGCTTTCAAGGAATAACGATTTAATGAGAGAAGGCTTACAAGATAACGTCTAGTGAAAAGAGGAGTAAACAAAACTATATTTACAGATAAATTTTGGGAGAAAAAATATATAAACATATATGGTAGTTACATTCAGATTCTGGGAAGAAAAAACATAGACCTAACAATAAAGACAAAATGCTAAGAAATATACCCAAATATTAAAAATAGTTGACTCTAAATGGGAGATACCTGAGACTTTCATTTTTGTCTTGGCGTACTTTGTTAGCATTTTTCACATTTATTAGTTCATAGCAATACTATAATCCAAAAAGCATAAGAAATGCTATTTCTTACATCATTATAGTATTGAATTAAAATATCAAGGTGTGTTGATTGAATCAACACATACGCACATATGGAAGTAACATTTATCGGGTGTCGGGCAGGTGTGAGGTGGAGGTAGGGATGGGTAAATTCACACCTAACTGGTGTGGTGTGCACTGTCTGGGGGATAGGCATGCTTGTAGCTGTCACTCTGGGGGTGCAGAGGCAATTTATGTAATTGAAACATTTGTACTCCTGTAATATTCTGAAATTAAAACAAAGAATATAGAGAATAAAGAATGACTAAAAATAATGTCAAACCAAAAAAAAAAAAAAATATATCAAGGTGTGGATCACAGCATCCCCTCGTTCAGTGGCACATCTCTGGCAGCTCTCATGGGATCCCTCCTTCTTCCCAACAGAAATTGGAAATTAGCCCCTCGGAGCACCAAAGATCTGCTAGATACAAAATAACCCTGTAACCTCCCAACCAGGTCCATTGCCCACTGCTCAACAGGAAACCAATATGCGGAGACAGCAGGGGTTCCAGTGGAGAAAGAGTTTAATATCACAGGGTGCCACGAGAGGAGATGGGAGGGACTTCTCAAATCTGTCCCTCTGAGAATTTGGGGGCCAGAGCTTTCAAAAATAGTTTGGTGGACAAAGGGCTAGTGAATTGGGTCTGCTGATGGGCTGGGGATGAACTCATAGGGTCAGGCAGCAGAAATTATCTTCTTGTGCTGAGTAAATTCCCAGGTCACAAGACCAATTGAGTTAGTTCCTTGGTATGGGCCACTGGTCTGCCTGGGTCAGTTGGTCCACTGGAATGCAGAGCCTGGAAGATATCTCAAACATCAGCCTTAGGTTTCACAAGGGTGATGTTATCCATGGGAGCAATGAAGAAAGCTAAGGCTCTTCATGACTAGCAGCTATGTGACTCCTGAGTAGTGAGCAATTCTAGAAAAGCAAGCCAGGGAACAATGGCACTGTATATGTATGTGTGTATGTGTATATATACATGTGTATGCCTATACCTTTGCAGACTTCAGGCCCCTAGCGCAGTACCACCTTATGTTATGGCCTTTTATTAATATTATAAAGGGCAATTTCAACCCCTGGCCCCCCAGGAATTCATCATCTAATTCCAGAAGCAACAAGATGAAGGGCCAGTGCTTGTAGCAGCTGGAGACGGTCAAAGCAAAAGGGATCTGTTAGAACAGAGAGAATTTGGAGTGCTTTATGCTGGGACCCAAAAGTAGGATGTTAGTGGTGGGGAGTCGGGGAGGAGCAGTTCAAGGTGGGGAAATGAAGTGAGCAAAGGTGCAGAGGTGAACTCAGTAAGACGTGGAGGACAGACAGAAAAAGACCAGGCTCTCTGGAGTGCCTGATTTGGGATGGAGAGCCGCAGGTCATGATGGAAGGTGGATTCGATTTGTAGTAATCTTGAAAAACTGACTTGGATGGCGGGGAGCATCTCGTAGGGGGTTACAAAAAGAAAGGAGGACTTTCTGAAGGTGAGTCCTGAGTTGGTGTGCAGGATGGGGTCCAGCAACAAGCCTTTGCAAGGACCTCTAAGGGGTGGCTTGGAGAGGATTTAGGCCGAGGCTCCCCCATTCTCTGGTTTGGAGTACTGACACTTACTCAGTCTCAAGTGAAGTGCTTCTCAGATGCAGCTTCTAGACAAGGCCAATCTGTTGCAACCGATGAGCCATCCCTAGACCTCTTCGGCGTAGAGAATTCTAGATCAGTGCCAGACACAGGGTCTGGGTTAGGAGATTGATAATGACTGATTGATGGGGCTGAGAGTCCTGTCTGTAAATCTCTCACCTCCTAAATGTATGCAGTAGAGAGTGAAGCTGCAAGCTCTTGTAGCATCTTAACTCACAGTCCTTTGACTTGATTTTCCCCCTTATTTCCACAGAAATAAGGCAGGGCCCAATCTAAAGAGAAAGTTTGGTGTTGGCTATATGGGCATAGATACATTTAGGGCTCTGTACATGATCTTTCTCACCCCTCAAATGATAAGAAAATTTAATTTTTAAAAATTCCATTCTTTAATTAAATAACTATTTCAAAAAGTATATTTTTCTTTTACAACTGACCTGGATATTTGACTCAGTATCACAGCACTGACTAGTCTAAAACTCTTCAACAGTCATACTACAACTACTAATTTTGACAGTAGATCATATTTACTGTGGGCTCAGCCTGTGCCTGTCAACTGAATGTGCACCCAAATGCTGTAGCTTAGGGTCAGGCAAGTAACATAGGCGCCGTGGACTGCTTGCTTACAAAATTGCCAAATTGCATATTTTTCCACAAATCCTCGCAAGGCAAGTTTCTCTAACTTTTCTATGTTCCTCTCTGTTTGCCTTTATTTGGAAGTGTCTGGTCGTTGGTGCTAATTCTTGTAAAGTGATGACGATTGCATTGAAAAATTATTAGGATGGTAGAGTACAATGTGACACAATGTTTGTAACCACAAGCCAAAAAAAAGAAAAACCACATCAAATTCTAGAACTGATCCTTTTCACTTCAAACTTCAACCCCTCAGCCTCCACTGCAGAGAGGTCCATTCCAACTGCTCAGATGAAGCTGAAAAGAGCCCGACTTGCAGACGATCTCAATGAAAAAATTGCTCTCCGACCGGGGCCACTGGAGCTGGTGGAGAAGAACATTCTCCCTGTGGATTCTGCTGTGAAAGAGGCCATAAAAGGTAGCTGGAGCATACCACGTGCCTGTCCCAGGCGCCCGAGATCCAGGGTAGCCTGAGCTCTGATGCACCAGGGACTCAGAGGTGGGGGCTTCTCCCCAGACAAGAGCCATGCCATGGTGGTTGTCTGGTGCTTTCCTCACAACCACGGGTCCCGAGGGTTTCTTCCAGCTCCTATCCATGCACACTGTAAGGTCAACTCGACACGGGCCCATTTTGCTCTAGTTGCCCTGGCAGGTTGAGAACCTGATCAGACATCGTCCTCAAAACATCTCCCCTGTGACGTTCCATCACTTAGGAGTCATGACTACAGCCCTCTTCAGCCTTCTTTTATAAAGCTCGGGGGTGGGGGGAGTACAATGGAAAGAGCACTGGCCCCAAACCAGAAGACCTTGGCTCCCGGCTCGGTTGCCCAGGTCACTTCGCCTCACTGAGACAGGGATGACAAACCCTGCCCCCCCCCTCAGCTAGCAGGCCCCTGGGGGTGAAGTGCGTGTCACACAATGAAAACTCTTTGACCATGCTCATGTGCCCCGTGAAGCCAAAGTACAAACACACCAGGAGGAGACATGACGTTCATTCTGTCTTAAACTGTATAAAACCATTTTGCAGACATTTTGAACAATTGACACCAGTGGACCCAAACAGCCTGCGAGTACTGAGGCTGTTTGGGTCTGGGGTGCAACCTGGAAAAGCTGTTGTAAAAAGGAGAAAGGGAGCTTAAAATTCCCTTAAGCAAACTCACTTTCTTCCAGTTACGCCCACAAATAGCCATTCTAACAAGCAATATGCATTTAAATGTTTTGCCATATTGTCAAAAAGTACATATAAGGGCATTTTATCCAAAACTAAGTTTATTGTGAAACTTAACATCAAGTTTATTCACATTCTAAAATCTCACTCTCACCCAGCCTTTCAGAAGCCACGTGAATTTTGCCTTTGGAACCTGCAAATATGAAAATAACAACTCCAGGATAGGCAATATACTCATCTCTCAGTGCCCACTTAAATATCCCACTGCCATTTTCTCTCTTCCTCCCTCTCTCCTTCCCCACTAAATATCCCGCGCCTTTGAACTTGGCTTAGGGTACTCATGAGTGCACTGTCTCCATCCTCACTCCGGTAAGATCTCAGACAGAATAAAAATCTCCATCGGGCATCTCTTACCGTTGGTTAAAACATTCTGCTCCATGCATGTAAATTTATGATTTATTTTTTATGTGATAGGCAAAAGATCTCCTTTTAATTTGCATTCTTCGGTTTATGGTGAGATTATATTTTCCCATGCGATTATACATCATTGGCAATTCATGGCTTTTCCTCTTTCTTTCTGCTGAGCATGTTCCCCTCAGACTGCTTTGTATACACGATTTATATTTGGGGAAAAAAATGCTAACCTTGGATCTGTCATGGTATTATACATCCTTTTGCCAGTTTGTCCTTGGTCTTTTGATTTTGTGTATAGTGAATTTTACCTATAGCAGTTTTTAATTTCTATTCATCTTTTTCACTGTAGTTTCTGAATTATTTTTATTGAAAATATTTCCTAGCTCAAGAATATAGGCTTTATTCACCTAGATTGTCTTCTAATATTTATATACTTTTATTTTTATATTTAAATCCTTAGTGCATCTAAAATTATTTAAGTACTGGTTTAAGAGACAGGTCTAGTTTTATTTTTTCCACAATTTTATGATGTATTTTATAATTTGTCTTAGTATCTGTCTTTACAAGTTTCTTTACATTGGTCTGATTTTTCTAATGTTTCTTGGCTACTCTTACAAGTGTATTTTAGGCAAAAATTAGAATCTGTTTTTCATATGCCAACTTCAGTGTTGTTGGAATTTTGTTTGGAATTGCAGTGAATTTATAGATCACTTTATGGTGAATTCGTATGTTTAAAATATACATATTCTTCCAAGGTAGAAATACAGAATCTCTCTCCACTTATTCAAGTCTTCTTTTAGTTCTCTTAGGAAAGTTTTTTTTTTTTTTTAAGTAAAGTCATATCAATTATTGCTGACATATAGGAAATGAGAAACCTATTAATTTTGCACATTTATTTTGTAACTGGGCATCTTTGAAGATTTCCTTAATAGTTCCAATAGTTTCTCAGTTCATTTCAAGTTGCCTAGGTGCACAATCACATTGCCCAAATAGTGCAAGTTTGTTTCCTGCTTCCTTTTTGTTCTGCCTTGGTCCACTGGCTGGTACTTGAAAAGCAATGTCATGGTATTAACACATTATATAATTAATATCATTTCTAAAAGTATATGTAATACATCAATAACATAAATTGCATATAATTTTTATTATACATTTGTATTTGTAAATCATATAAATTTTATATAAATTATATATTAGAAAGTCAAATACACCATATTATACAAATCAAATATATATTTATTATTAACATATAAAATATCTATATCATATACAAATATTTATCTTATATATCAAATCATATATGTGAAATATATAAAACACATCTAATTTGTATTATGCAATAAATAATATGTTAATATATAATTTATGGATATATTACATGGCAGAATGCTGCTATTTTGGTGCATTGCCAATGCTTCAAAAGCAATATTATATTATGTTATGTTATGTTTGTTACATTGATGATAACATATATTTTTGTTTTGTTTCTCTCTTAAGTAGGACTTTCTTTAGTCATTCACCTCTGTATATGTAATAAGCTTTTGGTATAAGATAGATATTCTAAGGAAATACTTCCCTATTTCTATTCTACTAAGAGTAGTTTGCAAGATGGATTCTGAGTTTTTTGAGCACTTTCAAAATGTATGAAAAGGTGATGACATGGATATTCTTCTTTGACCTAGCAATATGCTATTGTTACCTTTCCTAGTCTTCCATGAATTTCTGGAAAAAATCTTTTGTAATTTTTTTTTTTAGAGATTTCTAGTATTTTATTTGGGATTTTTCATCTATTTCATGATTAGTTGAGATAACATTAGCTGCAAAACAAATCACAAAACTTTAGCAGCTTAACAAGAGAAGTTTATGTCTTGTTCAGGAACAGCCCAGGGAGGGTTTTCCTCCACGACTAGTCCTCTATGGCAGGCTCTTTCAGTCTTGTTGCTCTATCATCCCCCAGAGTGAGGGTGGCACTTTTTCTCAAAGGACCAGATAGTAAACACTTTAGGCTTTCTCTGTCTCTGCTACTCAGCTCTGAGGTTATAGCACAAAAGTAGCCATGGGAGGTAAGTAAGCAAATGGGCATGGCTGTGTTCCAATAAAACTTTATTTACAAACACAGGCAGCAGGCACATGGGACTTAGTTTGCCCATCTCTGCCCTAGATCTCTGTTATCCTACGAATACCTCCAGTGAAGGGGAAAGAAAGAGTGAGAAGGCTCACTCACTTATTAAGAAGGCTCAACCTGGAAGCGAACATGTGCCTTCCACTTACATTCCATCGTGAGAGTGGACCATATGGCTGAGAAAGGTATTCTCTGGCTGAACAGCCATTTCCAGCAATATCTCTGCATTAACTTGATAAATAGCTAGTCCTGTGCCACAAGGTTCATCAGGGATATTGGTCTGCTGTTATTGTTTTATATTTCTCAGATTTAAATGTCAATGCTATACATGGTTCACAAAACAAGTTATAATTTTCTTTTAATATTTTTCCATAATCTGGAAACACTTAAATATGATCACAAGGATCGATTGCTTGAAAACATAGCTTATTAAAATCAAATCATAGCCCAGTACTTTTCTTAGTTGTAGTTTTTTGATAACTTTTCTTCCGTTTTGTTCATAGTTATTTCTGTGTTCAAATTTTCTCCTTAAGTTAATTTGTATGATGGACCTTTTTCTAAAAACTCTCATGATGTCCCTGAATTTCAAAGTTAAGAGCTTCAAGTAGCACATAGAATAGGCTGACAATTGTTCTCAGTTTCTCCAAACCTGGACTTGGACTTCATCTTTCTGTCTAAATGCGGCAGATTTGTGTTTTCTCTCCCTTCCTCCCTCGCTTTTTATTACACTAGCTGGAAGTTTTTCTTTTTAATTGAAAGAAGCTATTCATGGTTTTATTCATAAATGTTGCTTTTGTATCTTTTCTCGAATTCAATTTTGATTTTAGCCCAGGCTGTTGAGCAGGAAGATCTCCATGAGGAGAATGAGGTCCTGGGACACCAATCTGGCTGCAGGTGCAGAGCAGGAGAAGGGAAGAGGAAGGAATGTTTTAAAAATATGCACCCGTTTAGGTGATGCATCAGAAGGGCATGGGCAGGAGCATTGCCAGTGGAAATGGAGAGAAAACAATAAATATGAGGGACATTTTCAAAAGATAACAGACAGGTTGTGAGGCTGTCTCAAGGGAGTTAAGCAGGAACTTTGGACTCCATGAGCCTTGCTTTCAAACCCGGACTCGGTGACTCTGGGCCATGCAGGCACAGAAAAGTTATTTCATCTTACCCTGCCTTGGCTGCCTCATCTATAAAATCCCCATGACAACAATGGCTGCCTGTCTCATGGGGGCTTTTTTCCAGAGTAGAATCAATTAAATAATTCTTATACAGAATTAGGCATCAGAGACCTGTAAATGAATAAAGTCTCCATTTCTGCCCTCCAGGAGCTAGCGCTTTAGCAAGAAAAGAGGCATGGAAGAAGAAAACTATCCTTCCTTGTGATGATTCTCATAAAAAGAAGTAGATAAAAGTCCCGAGGGGAGTGCATGCATGAGTGCCCAAGACATCCTGGAACAGGTGCCTTCTTAGCTGAGTCCCACAGGGAGAGGGCAGAGCGGAGCAGTAAGAATGGAACTAGTGCGGTTATAAAAGTAGCTTAAATTGTATTTTAAAAGCAGTAGAAAGATTACAACTTCAGAGAAGTTCTCATCATTTAAGGGAATAAATACAAGCACTTTTCTAGCTGCCTAACAGGGGGAACCATTATTTAGAATACTACTACTAATAAATCAGTGGAGAGCCTTTAGCAAGGTTTCCAGTGGGAGCCAGGGCTGTGTTGAGTGTGAACACGGTGAACAGGGTGGGGATTTTGCCTGTAAGAAGATCTCTCTGACCGCCCCGTGAAGCGGACTCAAGAGAGGCAGAACAGAGTCAGAGAGCTCAACAGATTTGGGGAAGATGATGCATTCTAGTTTTGAACTGTTGAATTTGAGGAGCTCACAGGAAATCCAAGGCCAGAGCTCGAGTAGGCAGTTGGTTCTGTGGAGCTGGAGTTTAGAAGAGAGGATTGATTGATCTAGAGCCATAGACTTGAGAAACTTCAGTATATATGATCATTCCAGCTGAGGGACTAGATAAGATTGCCCTTTTGTTCATTTATTTCTTCATCCTGCATGCCAGATACTATGCCAAGTGCTTGGAACATACCAGTGAGAGAAACATACAAAGATTTTTGCTTCAGTGGAGCTGGACGTTCTAGTGGGGGAGACATAGACAAGCAACAACAATATAATAAACAAATAAACTGTATATCATAAGAGAAGGTGAGTGATGAGTGCTGTCAGAATAGAAGTAGGGCAGGGTAGGAAGACTCGTGAGCGTCCAGAGGAGAAGGGTAGTTGGGTGCAAGAAGGAGGTATTCAAAGAGAAGAGGGCTAAATATAAAGCTCTCGTGCAGCAGTATTTAAGATAGACACAGGGAATCTGTGAAGGAGAAACAGAAGGAATGGCTGCAGAAAGAGGTAGTAACGGGCAATTGAGCACCTGTCACTCAACCAAGCATCTCTTCAGCAATGATCTTTCCAATGTGCATTTGAGGTTTCATGGGCAAGGTGATTGCACAACATGAAACATCGTAAGGACAGTGGGAGTTGCTTAGAGATCAGCTGTAGAGAGAAGGCTTTAAGGAGCATTCCCGCCGCAAGGATGACCCAGCCCACTCTTCTGCCTGTCACTTCCTATGATCATGTCACCCCTCTTGGTGAGGTGGTGACGCGTCCTGGGGTTGTACTGTGTATCCTTCTCCTGGCTTCTGTGCATTCTCCCTTCTCCGTCCACGTGCCTTTCCAGATGTGTTTACATTTCCCAGCCCTCTCTGCCAAGCTCTGAGAGGACTACTTAGTCACTGTCTCTCTCCCTCCAAGTTTCATTAAGGACCAACAATTCTCCAGCCCTGCCAAAGAACCTCTAGCATCTAGAACCTCTCCCAACACAGGGAAGGAGATTTTTGACAGAGAACCACCCCCTCCCTGGGATTCCCCTTGTCCCTCCAAGATATCACCCCTCTTGTTCAGGGTGCCATTTGTTGATTTCACTCCCAACCTGCCAGTTTATTTCCTAAGTCAGTAGAGTTTTAACAGATTCCAGCTGGAAGAAACGCAGGCTCGTCCCCTACAATGACATTCTGCAGAGAAATACGGGGTTTGGGGTCCTCGGGGCTCCGTCTCAGAACATGCACCTGATTGCCTGTTTCCCCTTCGTGGAAAACCACTAATCTGGCCAGAACACTGAATACAACAAACATGAAGTTCCATGGAAAGACAATTTATGAGAACAGAAATTATATCCTGGAGCTTGGCATGGCCTTGTTAAGTTTATGAGTGGTCATTATTACGTAAATATCCCTCAGTTTTGAGCCCCCTGTGGGCTTGCTCTAGCTTCTTAACCCTCTTGCTGGTCATCAGAGTATTTTCTTCACTTGACACAAACATCCCTTAGCTCCCGAGAAAGCATCTGTTGTCCAGGTGCCTGACTTCTGCTGGAGTGAAACAGAGCCCAGGCTGGCTTTCCTGACTCCGCAAACCATAGAGAGGTCTGGTTTTCAGCTCCGAAAGACAAGCATCCCCTCCGAAAGCGTTCTCATCTTGTCCTGGGACTAGGCCAGCCTTCCCACCTGAGTCAGGCTTTCAACCACTTTTTAAAAACCTAACCCATGTCTCAGACCATATAACTCCATGGTCAAAGATAAATTAATTCTTTCTATCACTGTAACCCTTTAATATAGAAAGCAACATTTCCGATCCCCCAGAGCTGGTCCAGAAACCATCATTTCCAGCTGTCGCTTCCATTTATAAAAGCTTCTGCACTCATCTTTGCTGGCCAGTGCCCCCATGCTTAGACTTCACAACAAAACCCTCCCATGCATTAGGAATCTAGTCATTCTGCAGAGACACTGAAAGTCTCCACACTCTCTGATCACTCATTTTAAAGACAGACAGACAATAACCATGGCCCTGACCCAGATGGTAGAGTTGTTTGCTTTGGCATGAGAAAGAAAAAGTTTGCTTTGGCACAACTTGCTCATGGGCGAAACCTATCATTCCATAATGAGAAATAATTTCCGAAGATCACATGATCTTTGCGGGAAAGAAACACGCTAAGGCACAGAACAAATGCTTTTCTGAGGACGGTTCTGGGAAAGAGGTGGGGAAAGAGAATCAGGCTGCTGGTAGCGTTGGGGCGCGTGGGAGTGGCCGGGAGGGAAGGGTGGGCACTGAGAGAGGAAGGCAGTTCGTGCCACAGTCTGCCTTTGCTGCCCAGTGAACCAAAGGCTTTGCGCCTCTTGAAGTGATCTGGAGCATCACTGGAAGGCAAGTAGGCACGGCCAAGTGGGACCAAAGTTAGAGACAGGCTCCTAGAAACCCGAGGGGCAGCTTGAGTCTCTGGGAGGGGCTGCTGAGTCCCATAAAAGAGGAAAGGGAGAGAGGCTAAAGCATCTTCACACTCACACTTGATTCTCCTAGAGAATTAACCTCAAGAGCTGTTGCCAGACAAATATTTATGCTGGTTAACTCTTTCCTGACTTGTGTGCTCCTAGGATCACGTGTATCAAAAACTCAAGGCAAATTTCTCAAGTGCTAAGGATCTAAGGAAAAGGAATCCTTGTTTGTTCAAACATCCATTTAAACTGTTTATAATATACAAATAATAATTTAGGCATAATAATATTATTATAATTATAAAGGCATCTGAACTCCTCCAAGAACAGTGAGTTTTGACGTTGATTACACAATGCAATCAGTCTGTAGACTACGCCACGCTAAGTCTATTCAAATATCTTTAGGTAAGAACCACATTGAAAGGGTAGCTATTTTTACGTGCCTGACTTCCTCCCTTAGGAAATGGATTTTGCTTCAGTCTCTTCCAGGAGGCTGTTAGGAGGTGGTCTGTGCGTGACTCAGAGTAGCCGGCAGGCGGTGGCCGCGCCAGCTTGCCAGGAGACAGATAAGCACAAGGTGCACTTCACATTCCACTGCACGGTTTCCTGCCCTTGGTGCGAGTCCCAGTAGAAAGGTAACCAGGACTTCAACTATCTCACTTTAATCTTGGAATTTTAAATGTTTATGCAGAGGAAAGTACAACTGACTCATTCATCTAGTCACTTCCAAGAGGGAGAGGGAAAGCTCAGAGTCGCCAGCCCAAGATCCCCAAGGGGCCAGTGCCCAGAGCCAGCCCCATGGGCATAGCCAGAGGGTGACGTCAGGGCTTCCCAAAGCAGGTTCTTGTCATCACACGGCCTGCCTGATGTGTCTGCAGGGACAATAGCCAGCACACTGCTCTCCAGCAGCTCCCAGCCAGCCCCGTGGGAGATTGGAGTGGAGGCCCAGGGTCACAACACAAAGCCGATAGACGAGGCTGTGCGAGAGGCAGTCAGATAAGGTGGCCTCTGTCCCTCTCTGCGTGAGCCTGGCTTGAACCAGGAAGGAGAGGGAGTAACATGCCGGCCTTTCCAGGACACTCCTACTCCGGGGAAGATCTGTCTTTGCTTTCCCAGAACGAACTTCTCAGAACAAACCAGTCCTTCTGGCTCTGGAGTTGTGCTGACCTGCAAGGCTGACCACAGGATATGCATCCTGGGTGGTCTCTTTATTTTTGTGAATGTTCTACTCGAGACAAGCAGATGCTTCCACCAAAAACAATGACAATAACATCTAGAAATCATTGAACACTTATGGATTTTCCATATGTTAAGTCATATAATCCACTATTATTATTATTATTATTA